>JACJUM010004390.1:3884659-3907227 GCA_020976665.1 Heortia vitessoides
TAAAGGTAATGACTTAGATAAGTTTTGATCATGTGAAAACAAGAGTTCCCGTTGGACGCGATGTCTTAATCCACGCGGACAAAGTCGCGGGCGAATCGCTAGTCAATACACTAGTCAATAAAATAGTATATATATATATATATATATATATATATATATAATACAGGTTCATCACGCGACCCACAAGACACGATCTGCAATAAAATCGTATTCTTATTCAATTTTGCGATCACATGTCTTTGGTGCCAAAACGATTTTCTTTCTTTCATTTGTTTAGGTATAGTATTTTTTATTAGATTAGGTCGACAAACAAGCATACAGTCCGTGTGATATTAAGCGTCACAGAAGCTTATAGACGCACGTTATATCACAAGGACATCACTAACGCATTGCCAACCATGTGACTTATAAGACATTTTGTCACACTACCCAGTAATTTCACTGCCCTTCAAACCGGAACACAGCAATGCTAACACTGCTACTTGGTAGAAATAGATGAGAGTGATGTACCAACTAAAATTATTTTTATTTAATTTCTAATCCGAAAGTGTGGCGACACTACGGATATCTTCTCACGATCGGTAGAATCGCTTACAATGGAACACTCCACTTGAACTAGAACCATTCGAACGGAACAACTATTTGGGTAATGAGCATTTACCATACACCAATGAAATCTCGGACACCCAGTTCGTTAGAGGTATACTATAAGTTTGACGCCATTGCATACTTTCTTTTTATGTTTACTTATTATAATCATGAGGTATAATTATACAAATGTGTTAATAATAATATATAAATCACATTACCCTGATCAGACAATACAGGAATAATAAACGCAATACATATAATAAACACCCAGGCACAGGACAAAAACAGATTTTTATTACATATATGTCTGGATGGGGATCGAGCCCACAATCCTTGGTGCACATCGGGCCAGTCTGAATCGAATTATTGCAAATTCTGTTTCATAAATTTATTTAAAATGTTAATAATCGTTTAAGTACTCACTTATATATAATATGAATTTGCTTTTATTAAATCATAATGACCATAGATTTAACTATAAACAAAATAAATTATATAAAATACACGAAAAAGGAAAAATGAATGAAAATGCTATTCTCCGTAAATAACATTAACTGAGCGATATACTTTCGTTTATCTAATAGAGCATTTTTTCTAAAATGGTTATACATCTAGAAAAAATATCTATCAAAATAATACAACCTCATTACGAAATAAGAGTAAGCAAGGGACTTTTAGTATCAGTCGCTGTCAAAACATTTCAGAAAACTAACTTATTTAAATATTAAAAGTTAAACTACCTAAGCAACTATTGAAAGTTTAAGGACATTATTATACAGAAATTTTAAAGAGTGACCCCATTGATACACACTTCCAATAATGTACACAAAGGTAATGACCATTTTCAATAGACTAGAGATTACCATGTCATCACATCAGGCATTGTAAATCCACTGCATAATTGCCGCGCTGTTATCAATCGCAGAGCGTTATTTTTGCGACAGGGATACTGCTGCCTATCACAGCACTGTGCATTTGAGCTATACTGTTTCGGATGGATATACCGCCACCTGTCGATTCCGGTACCTCAGTCGCCTCTTAAGATACCAAGTTCCGGAGAGGTACTATTCTACTCTGCCAGTGTCAATAATTACCAGGTATTGTGCATGAATGAGGTAGACCTACAAAGGCCGTCTGCATTGTTAAATCACTTTCACATATTTCTACCGTCAAACAACAATGTTCGCAATGCTTTGTTTGCAGAGTATGAGAGGCAGTGAAATTACTAGGTAATGGGACATAAAATCTTCAAATCACGAGGTTGGTAACGCGTCAGTGATATCCTTGTGGTAATATGAGCGTCCATAGGCTGCGGTGACGCTTACTATTCCCTGGACTATGTGCTTGTATGTTGTTATACATATAGAAAAAAATGCTATACCTTCAAATAATAATTGTACTTTATGTTGTACCAAAATACAGAATACCCTTCGCGAAAAAAAAAATACATATCGCCCTTTTAGAGGAAAAACTATCTCTAGACCTAGAACTTGTTATTTAATGACTAGCCAATTTCAATTCTCTAATTCTCACTAATTTATTGACGGACTGCGAGAGTAGCTTAAATCATACGTGTTACGGATATCAGACAAGAAAATATAAATATAAATTCAAAAAATAATAAATTTACAACATCGAACATATTGACCTGACTCCCAGATAAGTCGCTTTAAGCAATTATTTTATTACGGACATCATCAACAGAGGAAACACAAATATAATACTTAAATACATATACTCAACACCCAGATCTAGAACAAAAACATATATCATCATACCAATGTATGTACTGAGTGGGGATCGAACCCAAGACCTTTGACGCACAAGAAAGGATCACTACCGTCTGTACCACTTAAATGCATATTTAACAATCATACACTGTACAAACGCAAATTTCCATCATATAAACGTTTTTTCTGGGAAGGAATCGAATCGTTGACCCTTGGCGAATAAGATGGGTACACTACCGTTTGCGCCGTCGGCCACTTTCAATTGACGGTAACTATTTGGGTAAACATGCCTAAAAATATGTTATACTTGCATGGCAATGTTGGTAGACCAAGATGTGATATGAGAGAGGTCCTTGGGGTGCTGCAATCGAAGGCACCAGATACCCGCACAAATTCAACGGTGTGGAGATGACGATGAATTGTTGTTGTTTTAAACTTTTTAGAGAATCTTTTTGGTTACTCATTGATTAGGCTGGCACAAATTGGTCAGGCTTTAAAGTCACTTCTATCAAAACACTTTTAGAACTGAAGTTTACAATGTTATGCCACCTATTACGACCACCACATTGATCCGGAATCAAAATTTAGCTTAAGTCCTTCTCCAGACTATAATCTACATTTGTGCCAATTATTATTTAAAACCCGTCTAGCCGTTCTGGTACGAATAAATAACAAACATACCTTTAACTTAACTTTCGCATTTCACATATTTTATTTTAAAAATATAATCTGTTACGATTACTTTTTAACATTTACGTGTTCACTTCTCTTAATAAAACTACGTTTTAACTACTTAAAAACGTGTTCTATTTAACTTGTTTGTTTAAATGTGTCGATTACCTTGTGGCAATCTTGAAAACGTTGAATAAAGCTTAAAATCCGTTAAAACGCAATTTTATTTTCTCTGATACTATGCAGAAATTTCAGCTTATTAGAAAATTATAAGATTACAAACCAAACTATTTGAAAATGATATAAATAAATGAAGATGTGGCGTGAAAGATACTTTATCTCTAAAATTGAAACCTCCTTTCAATAAATGATAAGGACATCTGAAGCATTTAGAAAACTGAAAACAAAAAAACTAGAATTTCGATCGAGGTTAAAAAAGCGTTGTTGTAGCGGTTGGTTATCTTTGAAGCATATACACCGAACAAAATGATGTCGCCGTCAGACAGGTCTCCGACGTATCCCCTTAGCCAACATGCAGAGAAAAATGAAGGTAGGATGCACGGAAGGATCTTAATCCTTAATCCAAGGAAATAATTTCATTCACCCATTACGTTTCGTTCCCATTCAAGTTCAATTCGTCACAAAATGTCTAATTCGCATAATAACTATAATCTAATACTGAAAAGGATTAAGGCCAATATCTAAATAAATAATTCAAGAAATGGACAACCTTTATCTTTCTTGTTCGAATAATTAATTCAACACATTCAAAAATATAAACAAAATTATTTTCGATCGATGCAGTACCTCAAGTTTTAATTATACGAAATAATCTTGACAGAAAATAGTTACTTGTGTAATTGTTTATTTATTATTGCATAGGATAGCAAACTAATACATAATATTATCTAACAACTTCATGTATATAAATTACGTGTCGCGTTATTGTACAAGATAAACTTCTAAACTACGGACCCGATTTTAATAAATTTTTGCTCACGGTGTACTTTGATCCAACTTGAGAGATAGCATAGTTTATATCTAAATTTATAGTCGCAATATTTTTTCATGATATAGTTAAGACAGGACGTCTGTCGAGTTAGTATCTATTTATTATTCAGTTCATACATTATATTACTACACAATAATCACTAAAGGGTGAACTAACTTCTGCTGTAATGCGTTTACTTTAACAACACTTACATCACTGAGTACTTCATAAAATATCCGTAAAATAAATCATAATTACAACTACATTTAGCACTCAGTACTGACCAGGAATTTAACTACTTCTTGCGATTATTTCATGAAATCTATATGGGTATTATCAAATTTTGTTTTCCCCCAAGACGATAGTAGCCATTTTGCAAATTAAACATTGTGCGAAAATCCGATATCCGATCCCGATCAGCGACCGCTTTCGAAATAAGTAGGATAGTAGGACAATGTACGTGAAGATGAAATGTTGGAGTATAGCATGAAAAAAGTTTACAAAATGCAACATTCCGGAAAAGTTATGCATAATTGTAAAACAATTCAACATTACGACTCCAACAACAGGACTAATAAATAAAACATTATTGTTTCCATCGTTAAAATCGTTTATTAAAATATGCTGATCAGATCTAAGTGCTATTGTTTGAGTCAAAATGTTTTCTTAGAATTAATTTATCATAGATGATGCTCAAAGTTCTTCCTTTATGATCTCGACACATGTTAGATTACAAAATAAAATCACATGAGTTATTGTAAAACAATAAAACTTCACAAATTTATCAAATTATAGTCATGAATTAATAAAATTGACTGATATTCCTGATTTGTAAAATGTAACGAAACAAAAACATAATTTTTAATTTCGGTTAACAAATCAACTTGTTTTATATTTCAACAATTCTTTAACAGGAAGATGATGAGATATATATGATGAGAGGGTGATCGCGAAACTTCACCTTAAGAATAAGAATATGACCTCTATAATTGACAGTGAACGGCTAGTAATTTCAAATTAATATTAGTACGGATTGAACTCAATTCGCAGCGATTCGGGTGCCGGCTCATTAGCGACCGGCCGATTTGCAATTTGATATCGCATACTTCGCGGCTATTAAGAACTCAAGAGTTATTCGTTGCTCAGGGTCGGTGAGTGAGCAGATTTCGATCAGCCGGTCACTATCAGCTTAGAGAGGACTTCTTAATCTAAAGTTGAAACTTTGACGTCCAACACAAACATATGCACACTAAGACTTTCAAATTCTGCATTCAAATTCCAAAGGTGTTCATTGCAGTAAAACCCGGTTAAGACGATTTCAAAGTGTGAGGTCACTTCAAACGCATGAAGGTATAAAGCATATTATGATAGTATATATAGTATAAAAATAATAAATGAGCTATTACATATCTATTTATGAGAAAAGATAAAATTACGTCACGACTAAGTGTTGCATATTACTTATCCTAGTTTGACAATGTAGGCATATCATGCGAGAATCGTACTACCCGGGCCTCACTGTTGTTAAAAACTCGGTCGCATTAGCTTTTCAAACGCGGCATGCAACATAACAAAGCCCATATAAATATATTATATAAAATGAGAGCTCAAAACAAATAACCGGTGACCTTTACAGCTAATACAACCAAAAGAGAAGAATGCAGGTGGTAAAAACAATTTATAATATGGACAGAACAAAATTAAATCTAAACATCAATTTATTCAGTTTGCCTTTACGGGGCTGATAATAATCCAAGTGTATCGAATAAAGTAATTCAATAATAAATTAAAATCATTAAATTCACTTGTAAATTAATTAATTAATTATTGTAAATTACTATATAATCCAAGTCGACGTACTACTAACAAATGACGTCACGTCAAGAGAATAAGACGACATAACCCACAAATTGACTTTGCGGACTGTGGACTAAAGACACGCTTGATTACATATTAGGCGAAAAAGTCAATACTGTTTATTTTACTTATTAATTATGATTATCAACGTAATAAGCGGTTCAATTCCAATTAAGTACTATAACAATTGTACGCAGACCTTCGGAAGTCGCTAATTGAAAAAACCGTACACGTTTAAGTTTTGCGATAATTCCAAAAGTGTATTATCGTTGCCATTACGTGTAGCCTAAATTAAACGCATTTCTATCGAAATGCAATGCAGTATTCAATCTACTTGCCTAGAATATAAAACACTATCAAAGTAAATACTTGAATAAAATTAGAACACATTATTATTAAAATTATCAATGAATCATTATTAAAAATGTAAATGCTTATATTTCAAATAAAAGTTCCTTTAAAAATGTTTCTAGGAACAAACATATTAATAGCCCCGTCATCTTAGTAAGTTGCTCTTGAAATTCGTGATACTCAGCCGTAAACTGCTATAAACTAGTATTTTTACATCCTAAAAGTAGTCACAAAACCTACACGAATATATGTAATAAGCAACTTAAAAACTCAATAAACGTAATATGATGTATTTGTATCCGGAAACATTTTTTTTTACCTTAATTGACGCTCAGTTCGCGCGATCTTCGCGCTTTATATCGAAAACATATAAAAATTAAAACCAAAGTTACAGATTAATCCTCTATAATACTGATAATAAATAAAAAAAAAGCGCAAAATCCATAGAAACCTCACAAATGTCTTTTTTTAAACCTTAGATTTTTATTAATATTATCTTTATTGTTTACTATTACCTTCCATATGTAGGTTTCAGACAACATATAGGATGTGAATATACAAGTAGTAACCTGTATTCTGACTTCCTAAACCGCGTCCTAAAAGTTTATGGCTAGGTTATCAAATTCCAAAACACTTGCTTAACGCTGACTAAGATGACTGGACTACAAATATGAAAATAATTGTATTTAAATAAAGAAGAATCGACTAAATGTATGTACGCGTACATATATTTAGTCGATTCTAGATCGCTGCTCAATGTTTTTGCTGTATATTTTTTTAATATACAATCGTCAGGACCAGGTTTGTACGGGAGCAACGGGACAGTCGAGTTTGTACGCTGGATGGTAGACTTTTGTTTAATGAACCCAAGAACGGGACAATAACTTTACTATTTACCCAGACTAAGTCCTGTAAAAGTATGTACTCATTAATATAAAATCACATAAAACAGGTGTTTTTGCGTCTGTCTGTAAATCTATGCTCACGATAACACTTCGACACTGTTCCTAGGACATCCAACTATTTACTTAGATAACCTTTAAGATAATATGAAAAATGCTAAATTTAATTAAAAATGATATTTACTACAAAAATCTCAACTTGTCTCAGGCTTCAAACGAGATATATTTTTATAGTTAATATTATCTTTAATTTAAAGTTCAGGATTTTTCAATGCATCATACCTCTATAGTACTTGAATAACCCTTTTAATATAAAATTGAAGTTTTGTCATTAAAAAGTGTATGATAGTAAGTTAATTGATTTTAATATTGATAAAATACACCTAGAAATAGAAAACTTAGCCTAAATAAAAAAAGTATTGATTACAAGAGACCTAAAATTAGCTTTTTTGTACGTAGCTAAATTATTAAAAACAATTAAGTGATCAAATGTTTATACGACTTAACTGACTACCAGCAAAGTAAGGTAAAGATTGAAGGATGACAGTAAAGAGATAGGAGCATACAGAACACAATGCCCACTACACACAATACGTACACTTGCTTCGACGTCTGCTGCTGCGACCGCTGGGCTTGCATCTGTTGACAAACAATATTGAACTTTATTACCGAAAACAATCACCATCATAGCCGTATGGCCTAGTCTAGTACTATTAAACTTAAAATATTCTTTATTTAAATAGCCGCATTACAAGCTCTACTGAATCGTATAAAAAAACAATATTAAGTACTAAATTCTATTATACTTACAATACTGATGCTTGTGATGACTGCTAGAGATCATCAGAGTCAACTAACATATGTAAAACTGGCCTTTAAGGCCCTTTAAGATAAAACTAGTCTACCGGCACCAGACTTAATTTAATGCAGGTTTATAACACAAACCAACAGAAAGGAACATTATGTAATATAGGATGTGCTGGTGCGTCCACCCGTCTGGTGCCGGCAGACTAGATTAAGGTAGGCCCATTTTACATATTTAAAATGACTCATGTTCTTTTAGAGTCATCGGGATCACAGTATTAAGAGAATAATCAAATTTTACACTTCATATTTTTTAAACATTGTTTTCCAAAATTCCCCCTTTTTCGGAAAGGACAAATTTTGCCGCGCTGAGCATGCTTCCAGGCCCAGTCAAGAAAGTCAGTTTAATTAATCCTAAGCTTCTAAGCTATGTGATGTAATTTTATTTTCCAATGTTGTATTTTCTTAGAAATAAATTTCAAGATTATCTACAGAGCTTGGCACCCATTTCGGAATAATTTATTAGTCGGATAAGTCGACCACCACGCATTTGAACTGGGCCAAGTTCAAATGTGTGGTTTTTTCACATTTATGTATTTGATATTATGTACATAAATGATTAGTAACAAAGTGAACCCCAATTATAACCTGATAAACAAAGCGACGTGACAATCGAAATTTATCGAAATAAAAAGTTTTTATTGCTCTTATAATAAGCGCCTATATCTCTTATAATAATAAGCGCCTAGGTATTAATAAAAAATGCTTATTTGAAAATAATTCTAATCGTAAATATTCAATGTTTTCTGATTTTTTCCTTTCTATACACACAATTACCGAGCTGAATGCCAAATTTCTAGGTGACCTGGAAGTGGGTTAGAATATTGATCTATAAAATATACGATTTTTGGACGTTAAATAAATTACCATATGAGCTGTAATTATAAAATTTGGGGTACTTGTTAAACTAAGAGGTTTTAATAACTCTACCAAATTTCATTTATCTTAATCAAATTTTGAGTTATTAAGGCTCCTTAAAAGTGGCTCCAAATGATAATGTTATGTGAATGTCTTGTTGTTTGCCCGGAAATAAAATAAATAAAGATCAATAATACCGAGATCTGTTCTCAGAGACAATCTTTGCAAGCACCAATAGGTTTATATATTTTCAAGCTACAACAAACCATATTCCTGTGAGACGAGAGTAGCATTTACCTTGTTGGTTTTCCGCTGCCGCTCATACACGGCATGCGGTTCGAGTTTCACCAGTTTGTTGCGCGCGATCGTGCGCATGACCTCACGCGCCTGGTCGCGCCGCGACAATGCTACCATGGCAGACGACTCGTCTAGGAATTGAATTGTCACTGGACCTGCCAATGTCAATTTAAAATATTTACATATATACCTCTGATTATTCATCATATTCATCATATCAGACATTGGGAATCCACTGCTGGAAATTTGCTCAGCGCGGCAATTATGGACGAAATTCCCCCTTTCACGGGGAGGCCTTCTCATGAAAGGGGAAATTTTGTCCATAATTGCCGCGCTGAGCAAACGTGTTGGCAATCGAGCGCAGCTTTCGTGATGGGGATTCTGATGCCCTTCCCCGCCTTATGCGTTTGAACTACACAGTTTTGGATGGATATACCGCCATCTGTCGGTTCCGGTACCTCAGTCGCCTCTTACGACACCTGATAAAGAGGGAGGTACTTTTCTACTTTGCCGGCACATCACGGCCTCTGATAATTAAAATAAACATTATTCGTAGGTATTCAAAATACTAGCGACCCGCCCTTTGCTATTTGACCGCCCGGACTTTGCACGGGTGCAATGTATTAAAAAATTGCTATAATAAAATAAATTTACTCAACATCTCATACATTACGGTACGGACATCAGACAACAGAAGAATCACAAATGTAATACTTAAATATATATATTTAACTTCCAAGCACAGAAGAAACACAAATACAACTATATTATGCATGTATTATAATATACCTTCTTCTTGACTTACTCTATCTAATAAAATAACGCATTAAAATCCGTTGCAGTTTTAAATAATAAAACGCAGTGCTAGCTTTCAAACAACTGAACTTCTTTATTTATTGCACAGATAATACATCATCCGTTCGTTCACAAAGGTTCACATACACTTTACATTTTATGGCACAGGTGGCGCTAGTTTCTTTATTTTATTATATTGAAGTAAGTATAAACAACATTAAATACCTAAGCATACATATGAACAGACCGACAGCTGAAAGCGATTTTGTTTTAAACTATGTAGTGACTAAAGACGTTTCTATAAGTTATAAACTTTTTACTACATATTTTCTTTATATTATAATATTATAATTTCTCACAACATCTCATACATTGACTTGACTCCGACATAAGTCGCTTAAAGCACTTGTCACTTACAGACATAAAATAACAGCGGAATAACAATATTATATTGCCGAACTCTATATACCTATTTGTGGTTCGTCATTTGGCTGATGTCCGTAACACATGTGCTTAAAGCGACTAATCTTGGCGTCAAGTCAATGTATACGATGGTAAGTGAAATTATTATTAACATTATTGTTATGAAAATATTATATGTCTCACCAAAAGGACTAAATAGCTGGTTGATATCGTTTCTGACCCACTGCACAGGAAATGTCATATGGAAGACGTGATCCCTGGATGGAGATGCTGGGTAAATAAAAGATTTATATTAGGTATCACACAAAGGCTATAAAAACTAGTAGAATAATTACTGGGACTAAAATTCTTTTCATTTGTAAGAAGATAAAAATAGTTGAACATTGCAACTGAAATTTTGTAATAAGATAAAAAAAAAAGTTTAACTGTAACACGACCCCATCCCTGGCATTCGATTTATGAAACTCAAATAATTCCCAATTCGATTTCCCAAATCAAGTTCATATACAACACTACTGAAGAACGACAACAGCAACGGGTAATAGAGGTCCTTGACCGGCTGTTCGCTTTTATCGAACGTTCGTATGGTACAAAGGCCCGATGGCAATCCCCGAGGTGCATTTGGGTATATTGCCATTAGCGATTGATGCATATAGGTATATCGCCATAACCGATTCCCGGGGCCTCAGACGCATTTTACACACACACAGAAAATCATTAACCATTGATTGTCGAGTGTAGTCACTCAACAATCAATGATTCGACATCAGATATAAGAGGTCGTCGAACTAAATAAATAAATGAACATACGGTCTGCCCCAGTGATATTCATATACGCTGAGTCCTGGTTCGCAGTCCTGGCCAGGAACAGCTTGTTTAGGAACGGCTTGAGCATCGGGCAGTCGGGGTCATTGACCCGGGCGGAAAACTCGCCGCGCATGCGGTTCAGGTGCGCGAACATGGCGAGGAAGCACAGGCCGGTCACATACGCGTCGTAGCCCGCCTCGTGGTGCTTCTCGGCCGAGTGGGAGTAGCCGCGGCCAGCGCGCGAGCCTGGCGGACAAATTCAAGTTCATTCCTAACACATGAGGCTGAGAACTGTATGCTCGTTCGTTGACCTGGTCTACTACAGTCCGGTAAATTTAGGCGTAAAAATTATTTCAAATTCCCATAAAGCTGAAACAATTGAACATTAAACTGATGTTGCTCGAGGCCACATGGTCATATAAGATAAGGACTTTAGTTTTTTTTTTCAGATGATACTCTCGGAATTACAGCTCAATTTTAATGACTTCTTAGTCTAATTATATTTTATTAATTAAAAAACTATTGTTTTTACCCAAATTTACTGTACCTACATGTAAGTACAGTAAATTTGGGTAACATTGAACTATTAATAATATAATTCTGGATTATGCTTTTTCGTAGACTAAATTTTTAAACGAATTCAGCCTTAAGGTTATCATCGATTGCAAGAACTGTTTTCATGGTGAATCAGAAACGATATTTTAAAGATTAATAATATTTATGTGTTTATTCTTTATATATAAAATTATTTATATATAAAAGACAGATCAAAGTTACCATATAGTTCAATGTTACCCGGATAGACGTTAAATATAATGTTTCTTTTTTCGGAGGAGGGAGGGGAGTGGCTGCTCATTATTGAGCGACTCTATATCCGAATACCCGTCCAGCGCAGGATTTGCGGGATCGGGGCGGCGCCGGTGGCAATCACACGAGGGTGCTTCTGACGCCGTACCTTTGTTCGAATGGCCGTCGTTGGGGACAGTGAAATTGTTCTTAGTAAACCCGCCTGCACTAATGTCAGTTAAAGCCCATGGGACGGGATCTGCTCGCGCTCCCAATGCGGGTGAAGTGGCTGTGAGAGGGCATCTAGTGAGTTACCTAGCAAACGAAAAAACAAATCTTTTCTCATTAGTTTTAATTAATCAGACGACGCGCCATATGTATAATGTGTATTTATTATTATTTGTAGGTCGTCCTTCAAATATGGCTGATTATACCATCGCGTTTTTGTAGAACTACAAAAGAAGATTATCCACATCCAATTATACATTGTTTTATTATAATATCTCAAAGGGCTTAAGCTCATAAGGGGCATATTGTTCGACACCGCTAACATATTGTCAAACTACAGCAAACGCACACAAAAACTGAAACGTATAATCTCCCGAAAACCATGAAAATTCGTGCTGTTGTTTATAGACAGACAGACACAGCGGAGGACTTTGTTTTGCAATGTAGCGTTGATGATATTGATGCGAATACACTGACTTTTTGTATGTCTATTACATAAAACAAGTACAGCGCACGAATTTTCATAAAATATTGACAGTTTAAAATAAGACGACGATAAAATCCACGTGGACAAAGTCACGAATCGTCGAGCTAGTATCTAAATTTCAGGGACACATACCAGTTCTGGGAAGCACGAAGGGTTCCTCGGAGAGAGACGTAAACAAATGTTGAAGCACATTGGAGTTTATCTTTTCCTTGAACGGAGGCAGGCTAGACATGTACTTTGTGTCTAACAACCTGGAACATAACATTATGATACTAAACAACACAGGTTTAAACATACAATTTTCAATTAGAGGTTCAAAATACACAATTTTCAATTAGAAGTAGACTGTAGGCTTCGATACATCGATAGAAGTTGACTGTCGCATTCGAACCTCGAACCTCGAACAGGTATAATGATTACTCCTCCGGTGGAGCTGGAATTGACGTTTGAGTAGACCAGCATAAGGTTCCTCCGAAAAAAAGGGGTATAAAGCTATCTGCCGATTCCAATCAGTCACTCTTACGGCAACTAGGATAAATGGAGGTACTATTCGACAGTGCGGTAACGACCATCAAATTCATGTACACCAGTTTAACAATTAACTACTTCAACATATTTGGCCATTTAAGCCACCGACGAGAACTATATAAACAAATGAAAGCTGGATTACTCAGACACCGTCCGGTATACCATATACCGGATTGAACTCGAGTGCCTCGCGCCCGCCCTCACAGGCGGAGCGGGACCGACGGCTGTCAGTCGAAAGAGTCTTTAAGGACCGCAGCTCGAATGGCCGTCGTTGGGGAAGGAATCATAGTGCACGCGGTCTCGATAGTCTAACTATCGCGCCACCCCCACAGGCAGAGCGGGACCGACAGCTGTCAGTCGAAAGCGTCTTTAAGGACTTCAGCTCGAGTTGCCGTCGTTCGGGAAGGAATCTTGGTACGCGCAGTCTCGATAGTCTAACTGTCGCGCCCGCCCCCACAGGCAGAACGGGACCGACGGCTATCAGTCGAAGGCGTCTATAAGGACCTCAGCTCGAGTGGCCGTCGTTGGGGAAGGAATCATGGTGTGCGCAGTCTTGATTGTCTAACTATCGAACTAAGAGGTAATCCTTGCCCCACTTATTTCTACCGCTAAACAGCTATGTTCAACCAACTAATAGTGGTCATAAAAATACATATCACGTAGCATTCGAATAGATTCTTTTCGTCTTCAAAAGTCTAAAGCTGTTGATGTCTAAATGGAATTATGCTAAAGCCCGCTGGTTTAGATTTATAGAATACTAGCAGCGCTTCACAGTTTCGTTCACGTAATTCCCCTTCCCGTGACAATATGGTGATACAATATGTTACCTATATCACTTGCTGATATAGACATTTTTTTATTTATTAAAGAGTTTTTGAAATGAGTTCAGTAATTTCGGAGTTAATTTGTTACAAACGTACAAAAATACAAATCCTGTATGTATATTTACTAAAATGGAACTATGTAATAGTTCCATTTTAGTAAATATAACATAGCCTATGTTACTCGGTAAAGAATAAGCTCTCTAATGATGAAAGAAATTTTTAAAATCGGTAAGGCCGCCAATTGTACAATTTTAAGTATAATGTCCCATATCATCATCATCATACCAACCATTGAAAGTCCACTGCTGGACATAGGCCTCCAAGAAAGGAGGTTTTATGCCCATAATTGCCGCGCTGAGCAAGCGTTTTGCCAAACGCAGAGCGCAGCTTTCGCGATGGGGATGCTGCTACCCATCCCCGCATTGTGCATTTGAGCTGCACTGTTCCTGGTGGATATATCGCCATCTGTCGGTTCTGGTACCTTAGTCGCCTCTTACGACACCTGGTGCAATGGAAGATACTATTCTACTTTACCGGTACCTCACGGCCCATATCCCATGTAAATGTATGTAAACAATAAATAATATAATAATTATTGTTCTTAGTTGTACATTTTAAGTTAAACCGTAACAAACAATCAAATCTTTACTCTTAATAATATTAGAATAGATGAAATACCTAGACGATATTACTATGTACTATGAACATTCTGTCTATGTGTGAAGTCTGTAATTATCAATGCGTTAAATATTTATCGTACCTAGGAAATATGCAGTGTGTGAATTCTTTAAAAGAGCGATAGTCCTCGGGAAGTGGTTGGAAGAAATGATTTAGGGTGTGAATCACATCCAGGAGCATGTTGTGGCCGATCAGCAGTTTTCCCTGTAACATCGATTATTATTTTATTTATAATATATATAACTTTATTTTATGCTATATAAATATTTATATCTATATAGATATTATATTTAAAGCAAATATTTACTAGATTTTTATTAAAATTGTTTTATATTTAATTTGCAATGGACTTCAGTAATTTCATACGAAATCTTATACAATGATCTGACCCCGCTATAAGTT
Organism: Heortia vitessoides; assembly: GCA_020976665.1. Taxonomy (NCBI): domain Eukaryota; kingdom Metazoa; phylum Arthropoda; class Insecta; order Lepidoptera; family Crambidae; genus Heortia; species Heortia vitessoides. The sequence continues at coordinate 3,899,731 of JACJUM010004390.1, forward strand.
GCTTAAAGCACTTGTGTTACGAACATCAGACAACGAATCCACCAATTTTGGCGTCCAGTGCTTGACAACATATTGTTATATTGTCTCAGTCGCCTTTTACTGGAATTGGCATAGAGGGAGGTATTGTTATAATATGCTGATAATTCACAAAGGAATTAAAAATAAGAATAATAATGAAATTCACATAAGATCTCATACATTGACCTGACTCCGTGGTAAGTCGCCTAAAGCACCTGTGTTACGGACCTCGGACAACAAAAAAGTAATCACAAATATAATACTTAAATATATATATACTCAACAGTAAAACATAAATGTCATCATATAAATATTTACTCTAGGCGGGGATCGAACCCACGACCTTTGGCGCACAAGATAGGAGAACTACCATCTGCGTCATTGAACCCATAAAAAGAAAGATTCATATGTATGTAGATATATAGTACATAATAATATCCTAAATTTTAAAGTAATCTCTAAAAAATCTTATGCAAACATACCGACTGACTAATCATGCGTGCCACCTTGGAGAATCCAACTGCATCATTCAGCTCCACCCACTCCTTCTCTTTTTTTTGTGTGGTTCGCCTAGCGCTCTCATCTCCTGATCTGAGCCGGGTCACTTTTATAACTCTGAGGAAGATGTTTAGTTTGTACTATGCATAAATATAATAAAATACTATATTCGAATACCTTGATAGATAGAGAAGTACCAACAACTTTTGATCCTGAATAAGTTCAAGCGGCACGAGAAATAGAAGTCCACACGGACAAGCAGTGGGCGGGAAGACATTATTGTATATTCCTTAGATTCAGATGTGCAGTAAACTTAAACCAGAGGCAATATACAGCTAAGTCAAATAAAACTTTGTTGATATATTTTTAATACCTGGATTGGTTTTCCAAAATTATTGTTTCAAGAAAGATTTCATCTTTGAATAAGCGACCCAGCTCCTGGAAGAGCAGTCTTCTCACAAAGTTATTGCAGCGGGTTATCTCCATATCCTCCATCTCATTATCATCTATAAACTTACGTACTTGTTTGCTGATAAAATAGAAGAAATAATTACATACTGTCCTTCTAATAAGCATAATTAGAGATAAAAAAAATATAATACATAAATGAATTCATTTACCAAATATCCTCAATGAACTCCTTATTTTGCTCTGGAATGTTGATGAGATCTTTCTCTTGTAAATAAGTCTTCTGTCGTTCCTTTAGCTGATCACGTAGCTTACTCTCTATTGGCTCTGTCATATAAGAAATGCCTGAAATTTAAAACACCATATATATCTCAATTTCAGATTTAGATCACTTTGTACAAGTATCTAGTTAACTTCAGAAAGTTTTCCATAAAAATAGACCAAAATAAAACATCCCTATAAAAAAGTCTCAATATTATTTGATACAATGATAAATTTAATTGTATTTTACATGAAGTTGGTATTCTCAGATATTTGTCTGCATTACTACCTCACACTCACCTATTACTACAGTAAAATAGAAGTGTTTGCAATACTGTGTTCCTGTTTAATGGGAGGTAGTGACATTGAAATCACTGGGTAATATAACATATTATCAAGACACTAGGTTGTCAGTCCTTCTTTCATTTTAAGATAAGTTTTAAGGTTTAAGGTCACCCTTAACAGATCCTTTATTCTTGATTAATTGATATCAAATCTGTTATATTTGATAAAATAATTAATAACAATCTATTTATTAAAAATCTCATCTGAAAATATTTAATTTAGATTTGAAAATATTATCTTTCAAAAGTAAAAGAAAATCAATTGCATAGAAATTAGTGGACTTCAATCAAAAGCAAGAAAGAAATGTTAATGTTGGTTCTGTGTCAATTATGATCATCATAATTGTGTGGGATAATCAGGAATATTGGCCTGAATGACATTTTCCATTTTAAGAATTGCCTAAGATGTTGTTTATTTACACACAACATCTCACACATTGACCTGACTCTGAGGTAAATCACTTAATACATGTGTGTTACAAACATCAGACATCAGGGGAATCACAAATATAATACTTAAATACAAATTTTAACACAGACACAGAACAAATACATATATCATCATATAGATTTGTCCTGTGTGGATATTTACCTCCGAACCCTTGGTTTATAAGATATCACTACCATAGGTGCCAGGCCCTTATTTACTTTGAAAATAAACATACTTAATTGTATTTATAGTCAGCTAGCTATTCTACAATAAATTTTATTTCAGAAAGCACACATGCCAATGGATGCAATGTATTCTTGCCAGATACACTCTCGAGGTAAATATTACCCAGTTCAGGTATTCTATGTTCCAAAACAGAAAGTGCCTCCAATCAAAAATAATAGTATAAGTGCTTATTTAAAAAAATGTTTTCGTTATATACATAAAAAATAGGATTTACTAACCCTCTTTGATTAACTTGTTGAAATCAAATCCTTGAGATGCTAAAAAATCCAAGCTGGAACTTTGGCATAGGAATACTTTATCAGGCCCAGGTTTTCGAGGAAACAGGTAAAAATTATAGGCGTCGTTCATGTACTGCTTCTTTTTATAGTCATAATAAAATGCACATAAACCGAACTGCACCAACAAAAACTCACGGGCGCCATGGTAAACACGAGTGTAATACTCAGCAGGTAAATCGAAAACGGAAACGTCCCGGCCATTTATAAGTCCTGTAAATTCAGCGTCTATTGTCAAGAAGTCTGCTTTTTTCAGAGATTCTACGATCAGGGGCAAAGCCTCATTAAAATCTGTAAAATTTAAACCAAAAAGATTTTATCAATGCGAAAAAAATATTTCTTGTAACTACATTTTTTTTTATAAAATATAAGCTTACTATTCCTTGTAACTTCCATTGTTTTATCACTATACCATCACTAAAGTGAATAAATGTTCAAATACAATATATTAAAGTACATATATAGTAAAATTATTTTTCGCAAAAGATTCAAGACCATAACCGCGCGGTCAAGTGTCAAAAACTACACAGATTGACACACTATATGGAATGACAGTTCTAGAGAAGTGCTGTAGTTGTCGAATAAAATGTAGTCGACTAAGACGTCAATGTATAGATATAAAAAAAAAAATTCTACAGACAGATCTATGTATTACTTAAGTATAATAATTAATTTAGTATATTAAAGATTAACATTATTCCGCTCTCATATATATATACATAATTATTAATAGTTATGTGATAATATGGAATTTGGTGGTATGAAACTAGACAATCTACGCAAAGATGCGGCGCTCATAGACTGGACTTCCCTCTTGTACATTGAGTCGCAAGTCAACAAGAAGGTAGATTAATTCAATACAAATATAATGCAGTTGTATGACAAGCACGCTCCTATTTGCTCAGTCAGAGGAAAGCATTTACCTGCACCTTGGCTTGATAAGAGTATCAAAGCAATGAAGAAAGTCCGGATCTACCTATTGGCTGATTGGGCTGCAGCCCAGGGTCCCGTGGTTACAAGTTGCCCCCAGATCCCGGGAAAATAAGCCGTATTTTGAAAAAAAAAATTCAGAAAGTCGGTTTCCGGACGATATTTTTACGTGACACCGTCATAAGAAAATATTGATAAAAAACGCTTGCTTAAAATCATCTCCATTGTGGCGTAATGTTGAAAAATTACAGCTAAACATAAATTTCGCGTTTAAATGCTTCAAGATCTATCCGCTGAAACATTTTCAAAACAACTCTTAGATATCGGTGATGGAAAAGTTGCTATAGATGAAACTGGATACGTAAAATTACCAACCGATTTCTGCACAATCGCCGATTCGCAAGATACTCTCGTTGAACAAATATTTCCCGATGTACACACACAGTCCATAAATCATGAGTGTCTTGCAGAAAGAGCGATTTTAGCGGCAGACTGGATTTGCCAGGCATGCCACCGCATAATTTACAATTAAAGGTTGGATCTCCAATTATCTTGCTTCGTAATTTGAACCCGCCCCGGCTGTGCGACGGTATGCGATTAGTCTTTCAAAAATTAAAAAAAAAACGTGATCGAAGCCAGGATTTTAAATGGCAAGTTCAGAAGTGAAAATATACTCATACCACGAATTCCTATTATACCTACAGATGTGCCAATTCAATTTCCGATTAGATTGGCATTTGCAATGACTATCAACAAATCCTAAGGGCAAACGATGTCTGTTAGTGGATTAGATTTGAGAACACCGTGTTTTTCACACGGACAATTATACGTGGCATGCTCTCGAAACAAAAAATATTGTTCACGCTATAGCATTAAGAGATTGATATTGTTTAATAGTGTTACCGTCGTAATTGTTTAATTAATGATATCTAATTTTAAGGAATAAATTATAATAACTTAAAAATAATGTATGCCTTTTGTTATTTTTATATTCCCTCATCGTTCACAGCGCTCCATGCTTATTTCACGCATATAACACATTCTTATATACATACAATATACACATTCTAACATACATACATACTTACAATAAGTAAGCTATTTTTGTCTACACTAAGAAATTACTTATATGGCAAAAGAACGTTTGCCGGGTCAGCAAGTATATATATGTATATATATGGTTGTTGTACTAAATTGCATTTAGCTATAGGGCCGCCTCTTGTACCTACTATTCCATGTTTTTGTGATGTTCGCGTTGTTTTTTTCCTGTACAATAAAGGGTATATTATTATTAAAGGCTGTTATAGCTACATTTACGTAAAATTAAAAATGTTTAAAGTAGAATTCTACTACCTTTAATTTTAAATTTACAGCCCATTCTTTTGCTACTTGCTTTTAAAAATCTATTTGACTGTAGGTCGCAACGCAAGCCTTAGCGTAGTCCCACTTCCAGGAAGATTCTTAAGAAGCTAAAGCCACTAAATACTGGCTGAATGAGTAAATACTAATTTTTATAAATTTTAGATACAGAAAAAACGCTAGTATTTGTAATTAATCTACGAAGTTTGTACGTTAAGTAACAAATCAACCTCCCAAATCTGTCAATATTTAGTCCATTCTGAAGTCAATAGCCCGCTTTATATATTGCGAAATTTTTAACGTGTTAATAATTTATTTTCAAAACAAATACACGTCAGTGATAACCAGAGCAGAATCAGTAGACGTTTTATTAATGTCAGGTGGATACTTCGTAGAGTTTTTCAAATATCAGATTCAGATTGGTCATTAAAATTATTATGTAACCTATAATTAGGTTAATCAAAAATAAAGACATATAAATAAAGATATTTTTAATCGTCCTAGCAATAGAAAAATTAATATCGCATAACATAAAGGCACACAGTGCGGATTAAACCATATATTAAGTTACAAGAATAATATTAAAACTAAATTTATTGCTTCACTATTTTCTCTGCGTGTCTTGAGAGCCGCTCGTAAGCGGACTTGTTTTGATAGAGGTGTATATTTACTTTCACCTTCTTCAACATCAGCTGAGGATCTATATTGCAGACATCTATTAAGGCGTCTGTAAAAAGGGGCCAACAGTTATTTATTTGTAAAAAAAATAGTGATGTAACTAATTTTAAGAAATATCCGTGGATACTGATTCTGGCACCATGGCCTATTAATATTTAGTGTTTTGTAGATCTCTAGCAGACATTGCAATTTACCACCCTAGTATGATTTTCGTGATACTATATTTTTAAGATTTAAGTTTTCTCACTATAAAACAACTTAATTCTATATTTCTTTTTTCTTTAAAATATTATAAAATTAAAACTCAAATATTAGCCAAACGAACGAGCTATATACATGTAGGTACTATATATACTAATTACTGGATTTACCTTTACGCCATATTGTATATATAATTATTACCTAACATCTCCTCCCGGAAGGACAGTTCTGTATCGTCGAGATGTATCAGCATGGCTGAGTACAGAGCGTCCAAGTGCGCGCCGTACAGGGTCGTGTCGTACGGCGCCGGCCGGTGCCGGAACAACGTGCGGAGCGTTTGTACCGCGAATGAACGAACTTTGTCGTTGCTGTCGTCCAATCGCTTGATCACAACTAGAATAAAATATAGATTCGCTAGCACTGTTACGTGGAATCACCCGGATCTTATTGTCACCTAACTGTCACTCCATCCATCATCACTTCGTATTCTTATCACGTACACCACACACGCTAATACTAATCTTTTTATAGAAAAGCCACTAAGCTAGGCGTCAGCGAACAGAACAGAAATTACCAGAATCCGTGAGTTCAAAATGTTCACAGGACTTACAGATAAAGTCAGCCTACAGACCGGCAGAGTAGAATAGTACCTCCCACTGTACCAGGTGTCGTAAGAGGCGACTAAGGTACCAGAACCGACCGATGGCGATATTTCATCCGGAACAGTGCAGCTCAAAAGCACAATGCGGGGATGGGCAGCAGCATCCCCGTCGCGAAAGCTGCGCTCTGCAATTGCCAACACGCTTGCCCAGCGCGGCAATTATGGGCAAAATTCCCCCATTCTTGGGGAGGCCTATGTCCAGCAGTGGACTTCCAATGGTTGCAATGGCCGTAATGATGATGATGATGAAGATGACGATAATGACGGTGATGATGATGATGATGCGGATCTAGACCTCATTACAATTTACGCCGTATGCGCAGGCCGTCAGTTAGGACTTGCAGATGTCACCTACTCACCAAAAAGGTTTTACGCAGCATCTCGAAAGTTAAGCACTTCCGTCAGAAGGCGACTGCGAAGGGATTCCGCAAAGGTATATAGGCCGCAGCTTGCGCTTGCTTATGAGCCATCAGTGAGCACTTACAGATGGATTCACCAACTCACCAAAGTACATCTTGTGCAGTATTTCGGCGGTGAAACATGCCCGTGAACCAGCGAGCGCGGCGAGGTAGCACATGGCACGCAGCGTGTGCTGGCGAGTCAAGGCCGAGTTGTCCTCCGCTAACCCCACCAATAATGGAACCATCTTCTCCATGAATGGGTCTAGGGACTCTTTTGTTGGGAACAGATTAACTTTCTGAAAATAATTGTTTTTTATACTACTACACTTTGCCTATCTATAACGTAAGTACGGCAAACTGCAGATCAACCTACCTAAAATCTGTCAATTTTTTACAGTCAATTAGTAATAGTAGAATAATAAAAAAATGGTTGCCTGTAAAGTCGGTTTTACGGGCGAAGATTTTACGTGACAACGTCTTTTTCTCGGTAGAATATTTATTGATATGAATATAATTAAATTTCACAATAGAAACAAGGAATTGAATGAAAATAAGAATTGCACTAATTTTAACTATAGAAATATATTTTGTTTACTAAAACATTGTACATGTAAACTTAAACTTTCCATTGTCCAAACTCGTCCGTTTCCATTGTTTTGAGAGTGGTGATTCCTGTTGAACATTTGAAATTGAATGGATGAATTTTTAATTTTAAAGAATCAATTTGAAAATCAGAACACTTATTCAGATCGAAGGTTCAAATTTTTGCTAAATAAATTTGAAATTA
>JACJUM010004390.1:3907237-3972383 GCA_020976665.1 Heortia vitessoides
ATTCAGATCGAAGGTTCAAATTTTTGCTAAATAAATTTGAAATTAATGAAAATTTGTAAAATAATAATTAATTAATTAATTAATTTTAAACTAATAATTTACTTAACACTATTAACATTTATCAATAGTATGACATAACCTATAAACTCAGTTTCTCAACTTTTGTGTCAATCTAACAATTAATCAATCAATCATAGTTTACGATAATGAAATATCAGTGTACAATTATTTACCTTTATTGTTGTAGTTGTTGTAAATGACGAATCTAAGCCCTCCAATTTTCACTACAGACACAGCTGACGATACTTTAACCACACGTGTGAACTTGTATTATGACGCTTTCTTGTTTTTCCAACGCCAAGAACGTTCGAGAAAGACAAAGACAGAGACACAAGCATGCGCCGATTCAATGCGCCTGATTCTCTAGTGCTGCGCGCGCAACAGACCGATCATAGTTGAGTGGGAGAGAGACGCAAGGCATTCGGCGGGCCTCTCTCTCGTTCGGTGACTCATCGTAACGTTACCGAGCGTTACACTTTTTCATAAGTGACTCCCAGCCACAACCTAATATAAGACGTTGTCACGTCAAAAGTAATAGTAACACGCTCTTATAGATTAATATCTTAATTAGGTGTTGACAGATTTGGGTATGTTAACCTGTTGTTGTACAACGCAAACAATAATAAAATATATAAAAGCATTGGACAAGAATTAAGAAACTCGTCTTGTAAAGTTGAGAATTTTGTTCTGCCTTGATGAGTCTCATTATCACTTTGACAAAAATGTTAAGGTAAAATCAAATCCTGTAAAACAAATAAATTTTATAATAAGGATTTGCCGATGCTCGCTATCCTTTGATATCCCAAGCGTCTTCAAGCCATCACTACTAACCGTATCACAGTTGTCTCCCTCGCCACCAGTCTGCACAGTGAGAGTATCCTGGTCAGGTGTAGACTGCAACGCGGAACACAGGCACGCAACGGCAGCGGTACGGACCGCCTCGGCCGTGCGGCCCGCCGACCACACGAGGTTTGGCATTATCACCTCTGCGAATGACAAAGGTAGCGGTGCAAACCGGTATTATGCTGATTTGAGAATTTACGTTAAATTACGTACAAAAGCATTTCTTAATGCAATAATCTATCTTTACGAATTAAAATTAATTTTCGAAATATATGTACGCGAACAACTGTAAAAAGACTGCACCAAATCATTTCATCGTTTTTTTGTCGTATTTTTAATTGATCGAACCAGGGCTGTACAAGCGGGATTCAGCGGGATTTGGAAATTTGTGTTTAAAAAATGTTTCTTTGATTGTTTATAGGTATAGAAAGACTTAAGAATCGGAAGGCATCAAAATTCGAGAAGATACAATTTAATTTAAAATGATAGAAAACAACATTCTTAAAGAGTGACGTAAACACCTGAATCACTCCTGTGATTGTTATTCTGCAAGTGCAACTCACACTCGCCTCTTTCTAACTTATCAAACTTTCCTCAAACAGTAGTGCTCGCATCATTATACAGGTTTAAAGGGTGAGAGACGTAGGCGAATTATTGTATTGTATCTTCAAGTGACAAGGACGGCGACGCCTTGGGATATCAGGAGAATCTTTATGCTTTGGTAACGCTTATTATTACGCAGATGATATGCTTTTGCCATGCTTTTTATAGGACTAAGTGGACAAACAAGCATGCGGTCCGCCTGATAAGCAATACCCCAGCCTACACGCACTCGTGTTATTCTACGAGTGCCTGTAGGCTCGTAGGCATAAGGATATTACTAGCGCATTCCCAACTTTAGGAGTTAAGGATATTATGTCACATTACCCAGTAATATAATTGCCTCTCTCAAAACGGAACATAACGCCTGTAGACATCCTGTCTTTATTATACAAGCTTTTGTTCGACCCTTCCTAGAGAACAGGCACGAGAAATCTCACAGGTCATCAGAGAACCTTTTACTTAAAACGCCTGTGCATTTCACGTGTTTTAGTAAATCCTTTACGGCTCAGGCTGTTTGTTTGTGGAATGATCCCTCTTAATCTTAATGCAATTAGATGCACGCAGTCCATGCCTGTGTTTAAACGGTTGGTGAAAGTAATTCACTTCATATTACTTTCTACCATTATAGTTATATCTAATTACATTTTTTTATATAAACTGTACTTAAAATACATATATTCAATCTCTTACTACCTCATAGTTTCATTCGCTCTATTCATCCAAAGGTTGCCTGGAAGACATCGCTATTTGCTATAAGGCTGCCTATTGTTCTTTATGATTACTGTTTTTTTTTCATTCATTCATTTTTATATTCGGTGTACAAAAAAGTATTTATTATTTTAATAGCAAACCAAACTGCTGTTTCGCGGTAAAAATAGGTTAGAGTGAGGAACCAAAGCAGACGACCTTTGACCGATGAGGTTAGTCCTACTTCTTGTAAATCCAACTAGTATAAACCTACACATGAATACAATATATTCTTCCTTACCCTCTATAACGATCTTCAGGAACGCCTCCAGCTTGTCAGCCTCACACTTGCAGAAGTTAGTCTGTCTTTGCAGCAGGACACTAGACAGCGCGGTGAACACCTTCAACCTCACCTCGGGGTCCACTTTAGGGTTGGCAAGGCACTCCTTTAGAAGGGGCGCAATCAGATGCAGTTGACACCCCATAGCAGATCCTAAAACCACTCATTCTTGTAATAATTCGCTATACTTTTAAAAAAAAAATTGGAAACAATTGGGAAAATTGGAAACAAGTTTCAGTTTAGATAGGCCCATTGTCTTTATTTTGTCAGCGATTAAGAGTAAACTTTTAATATTAGATATATAGTACAAAATTGATTTAAACATTTCACAGATTCATAATGCATGATCAGGTAATGTGAGCCGTCAATATGCAAGAAATTTAAATAATATACTCTAAATTGATTAAAAGGCCTTATAAAAAAAAATTCTTGTTACACACATTTAATAATCGTTCCGTGCCCTAGTTTTTTAAATTGACAAACTATTATATATTAAAGCATGTCATATTGTTCAATATTTAAGGTAGGATTGTAGAGACCCTAAAAATAGTAATACCTGTATGCATGAGGACACACTCTAGCAAACATCGATCTGGCGTGAGCAGGGTCCAGGTAAGAGCATCACTGGTGATGTCAGCCAGTACACGGCCAATATACCGCTCATACAAACTAGTCAAGGGCTTGCCGCACTTCAGGATGTATCGGAGTTTGTCGAGGTTCGCTGATGAGAGAAGTTGTTTAGTCACTCGACTTAATAGTAAATCTGAGTTTGATACCGAGTTAAGTAAGGTCTTTTCTGAAGTAGATCGCTCAGCTTATACTTGTAGCAGGCTCAGTTCAACTTCTTGAGCCAGAAAAGGTGATGATTTTTCCAATGGCTATCCATGGCGATAACTTTTATCGTCATAAGTAATCATGACAACTTCTAAGTCAGTATAATGTATTCTTACGCATATCTTTTAAACAACCTCTGCCATATAACCACCTTAAAACCTAAGTTACAATGAAAAGTCTATCATTTATATAAACTATTACTATTATTCTAGTGTAGTAACAGTATCTACTGTTAACTGATGCAAGAGCAGTACGGCGAATATAGGATTATATTTGATACAAATGTCTTTAAATTTGCTTCTATAGTGGGAAATAAAAAGAAACTGATAATAACAAAATCGAGATATATAGTTTGATATTATAGCTACTTAAATATCACATTCGATATTGAATTATACTTCTCGATAACTAAATCTTAATAAAAACATTTTTGAAAGAATAATAATAACAAATTCCCTCATACATTGACCGACTCCATGATAAGTAGCTTAAAACACTTGTATTACGGACGCCAGACAACAGAGCAATCACAAGTATACTACTTAAATACATATATTTAACACCTAGAACAAACACAAATATCATCATATAAATATTTGTCCTGGGTGGGGGACCCTAAGCACACAAGATAGGATCTCTACCATCTGCGCCATCGGGCCCGTCAAATAAAGAATATATTGCGTAGAAGTATTAAGGTCACACGGTGCACACGATCGAATATCCATTTCTATTCTAACTCTTCCGAGAGAGTAGACGAGTGATGTCAAGATTTTAATTCAGTTTCAGGGACGGATAAAATCAGCTGAACTTACATAGAGCCAGGAACTGCATCTTCTCGTCAACAGGCATGGCGTATACAGTAAAGTTGACGATGAACAATTTTTCGGCCACTGGTACGCAGTCTTCCTTACAGAGGTCCATCAGAGCCTCAGTCACGTGGAGCAGGTTGGTTTGGTACTTTAGCTGAGAAGACAGAATTGCAAAGCTATTGTAGTTTCAATGCCACGCCATTTTGCCGTGGTGTACCGATAGACTAGAAAAATACATCTATATTAGATGTACTAGGATTAAGGTACCAGAACCGACAGATGGCGGTATACCTATCTAAAAAAGCATGGCTATTAGATCTACGGCGCCTGCTTAGCGTTTTATTTCTTGGAAGACTATGGATCCGATAGTGGACGTTTTATGGCTAATATGACAAAGGCATTGTCATCCGTAAGCGACGTAATTGTTGCGAAAGTATCAGCGTAGACGGCCTTTATGATCGAGTAGCACTGCCAGCCAGCGTGATACAGCTCCAAGAGGACCGTCTAGATGGCAATCCGAAGACTGATGATGCCACCACGTATATACCTATAGAATATGCACAAGGAACAAGGTAGCAGCATTTTCGTCACGAAATTACGTTCTACAATTATTGGCGAATTTCCCTCTATATTGGAAACTCCTATCCAGCAGTAAACGTTCCATCACTGTTATGATGGTGATTGGAACTCAACTTACTAATATTTTTTCATTACATTGACGCACTAAATTAAATATTCATAGTCAGACAGATCTTTCAATACACTCTAAAACAGCACTATAGACGTGGAGCTGGGCTAGCACGAATATTTATGTATAATGTATTTTCGTCACCCTACCTTCCGCACTCTACACCTGTCAGGGTCTGCCAGCTCTTTGCAAAGCTCCCCGAGAACCTTCTGGCCAATGAGCTCTCGCTGAGAGCCCCTAATGATATTAGCGATGACCATCAGCGCACCCCACGAATCTAGTTCTGACTCCAGCAGAGGCCACCACATGTCCGGTGAGATGAAGTAACCAAACAGTTCTGAGGCGCGTTTGATCTGTCGAATACAATGTCTCTGAATAGAATTAAAACAATATTACATCTACAATACTGAGGCGAGGTGAGGAGTTCAAAAAAGGAAATAGGTCACATATTAGAATCCTTATTGACTAGAGTTTTAAGCAATGTCTTTCCATTAAAATTATTCGTAATATGCATATAAATGTATTTCAGATAATAAGGTTAAGTTACCCTTACCTTTAGTGGAAATTGTTTTGCCAATATTCTGTACTACAATTCTGCAGCTAAGGCTTTTACATTGACATCTTTTAAAAGAAGTATTCTTCTCAGGTCTTCATTTTCCCTTCATGAATGGAAAGCCTTACCAAGGATACTACACTATATATAAAAAGCCATTGTTACAACGCATCTTTGGTTTGGTTTAACGCATATTCAAAAACTTATAGAAAAAACATTTATAGAACCAGCCAGAAATATTTAGGCTTCCGAATAGATGTTCTCATCCAGATCTAAAGGGTTTACGTGCTGAAAGTATGCACAGTCTACGAGTAAATTTTCAACTGACCTCCAACACGATTCTCGGGTCGTCGTCGAGCGCGCCCCTGTGCAGCACGCGCGCGACCGCGCTGGAGTGCTGCGTGCCGCCCACCTCGGCGCACAATATCGACCAACACAGAAGCTGAGCCACGCGAAGCCTCGCGTCCGCTTGCCACCCGTCCATTTCTGTTAAAACCCTTATACTATTTACATACATTAAACCACGCATATTCCCCATTTGGATGGGAGACTATTGGTTTCCTTTTGATTCGATCCTGACATACTTTCCTTATACTCTCAACATGATTAAATCACTTCATACACAAACATCCTTTGTGGTCGTACGTAGACCCTGGTTTCCTAACCTAGGGTTACCCCCGCAGGTGTCAAATAATAATAATAAATAATTAATATACAATATAGATACATATACACATAGATAGATACATACTTATGTAGATAAATAACATTAAAACAAAGCATTAATCATACCAATATTTGCGTTAGCTCCAAACTTTTAACAGACGATTGTAAACCCACTCCGATGTTATTTTATTTTAAGTAGGTAGCAATTATATATTTATTGAGTTGAATGGCCATGGCCATGTAAAATGTACTTCCTGCTACATACAGGATTCACAGGCAGTAGGTTATCAGACTATTTGGCAAGGCTCAAGATCAAGGAAAAGGTAGAGTTTATATACCCTATCCAGTAAACCATGTACCTAAAACCCTAAGTGGATAAGAATTTAAACCACTATTATTCTGCAGTAACTCTAAATTTAAAATTGTTTTAATATTGTTATATCAGCATTTAGATGACAATTCAGACCTCCAGGTTTTGTTACCTCTAGCAATAGCAGGAACTATCTTGCCAATATTGTTCTGCACTAACACTCTGCAGCCAAGGTTGGGACGCTTTACATCAGGATAATGAGTAGGGACATCTTTTAGAAAATCCGTTTTCTTTTTGAGGTCTTCCTCATTTTCCTCCATGTATTGAAGGCCAATATCATTCCAGAGTTTTGTCGCTGTTTCTCTTACATCTGCCATAGCATCACTTAAACTGTAAATATGACACCTAAGGTTACAAAATAAATATCATGTGACATCTCCTATGATAAGAGCTGTTTCTGATTCCAGGGTAAGTAGGTTAAAGCACTTGTGTACTGAATACCAGAAAGCAGAGTAATTACATGACAACTATTATTTTTAATATATATAATATTAAAGACACATATATAATACCTAGACACAGAATGAATACAAATGTTTTTAACATACATATTTGTTCTGACTGAACTTTTCGCACCCAAGATAGAAAATCTACCAAATGAGCATCAAGCCGATTATACTAATTTTGTAAAAAAAAAGTAATTAAAGACTAGTTAAACATTATGAAAATTTACCACGGACTGACCTAGTTAACAGTAGTGGTATCATGTGGTGCCAAAAGGAATATCTATCCTTATAATTGAGCATCCAATTCCCAACCTCTAGAGTCACTTGAAGTCGGACCTGGGTGTTCTCATCAAACAGCTTCTCTGCCATTGGAGTAATAGATAGTTCAAAACACTTAGCATTGCCTGCTAGAACAATAGCTCCTAAAAAAATGCTGATCATTAATATAATTCCAAAAAAGTACATAATATTTGGTCCTAGAAAAACTCCTTACCAATAGCTTTAACAGCAGCTACCCTAACTCTGAAGTGTTGATGAGTAAAATTAATCAAAACAGGTTTCACATAGCTTTCTGATTGAAAATGAAAATCTCTCTGAAGCTCTTTAGTCAATAATATAATACACTCGCAGGCTTCTAGTTTCACTTTAGAATATGGATCTGCACTAGTTTTAGTCAAAATACTAGTGAAATCATTTATAAATGGGCTCAGCAAGTGTGTCACTTTATACTTCTCAATTATTTTCCGAACTAACTGAATTAATACATGCCGTATCTCTTCAGATTCTTCAACTATTTCAGCGCAGCCAATACGACGGACAATTACAGGTATAATATACGTTAAATAGTAGTCATTTAGAGGTAACCATTCAATAAAATTTGAAATTATAGTAGCTGAAACTTCACGACAAGCTTCAGATGCATCTGAAAAGCTCTTGAGCACATATGCGTAAATTTCTGGAAATACTAAAGTAAGATCACAATCCTGGTTAGCGTGGTTATCAAATATGTCTTCGTTAATGCTAGTCAAGGCTTTTTTTCGAACCATCTTAGAGTCACTCTGGAGAGCGGTAATATATTGTTCTAAAGCACCTCTTGGGTTATCTTTGAGCTCTGGCTTCGATTCAGACATTTTTGCTAAATTGAAACAATGTTTTTAAATAACGAACAACGTTACTATAAGAACAATTGCAACTGTTATCGATAAAACTATTCTCTGAAAGACAAGTGTTACAAACAATCATAGTTTCCATGACAACAGAACATGACAGTGACACACATTACAGAATATGTAATATTGAGCAATTTCGCTAATGGTTCTTAATATAGTAGGTACGGTGGGCAAAAGATAAACCTAGTCAGATTTGTCAATTTTTTTGTCATTTTTGAACTTAAAACACCTAGTTATAGATTAATATCGATTGCGAAAGTTTGACAGATTTGGATAATTGATCTGTTGCTGTGTATTCAGATTCTTCGATGCAATTTTAAAAACACTCTACTGCTATTTCTTATTTATTTTTAAATTTAGGGGCTAATCTCGGCATAGCATGCTGATTAAGATTTCTTTTTAGATCGACCTAAACAAATACGTGAAATTTCACAATCAACATTTCTTCTTCTTTAAGAAATCTTTAGCTTATAAATTCACTTCCTTTAAACAAGATTCCTATACTATTTTATTATTTTAATCTAGGAGCTTCCTGCGGTGTCCACTTGGATAGTTTCTGTCCTCTTTTCGTTCTTACCTGCCTTATATTACTACTTTTTAATAATATAAATGTCCATTAATAAAAAATTTATTAAAATCTATCCAATAGCTTTTAAGTTTATTTGTTACAAGTATAGAAAACTACCCATCTTATTTTCGAATTTCAACTTTAGATATCTCTTTTTTCAGAATATAATAATAGCTTATGTTACTACGAGAAGGTCTATCAACTTTCGTATAGTAAAAAAAATATCGGTCATGTAGTATTTTAGTTAAATCGTAACCAACAAATATCCAATAATTTTTTTCTTTTTATAATATTAGTATTGAATGGCTACTTTACCGTTACTTTGTTTAAAAGATAATTTCAAATAAGATATTTTAAGCTTTAAGATATATAATAGATATCTTTAGTATCAATTTGAATATGATGTAATTTTTTTCAATTCTCTACATTGTTATTTATAATTTGAATTTAACTTTGAGCTATAATTTATATTCTATATTTATAATTTGACATAGAGAAAAACATTGCAGAATATATGGGTTGAAAGAACATTCCTTCCAACGTGCTCCAATCACAGTTCGCCAAGTAAAACTGTCAACGTCTTCATTTCATCAAGTGACGAGGCTCTTGCATTTTATTTCAATTTGCTTTCAAATTATCGTGTATCTAGCAATAACTAACGTGCACCTAGGTAACGAAGTTATTTTTGGATTATTAGTGAACTGATCTATTATTACAATGATCAAGCTAGTAGTGTTTCATTTATTATTCGTAGCATTTACTGTGCAAATAGCTTTTGCACTGAAAGAGGGCGAATGCGAAGTTTGTGTTAAGACAATAGACAAATTCGCTGCTACGTTAACAGATGACATCAAAAAAGAACCTAAGAAGATAGAAGCAGAATTTAAGAAGTTTTGTAAAGGTAGTAAAAATAAGGAGAACAGGTTCTGCTATTATTTAGGAGGATTAGAAGAATCGGCTACCGGCATCCTTGGAGAACTTTCCAAACCACTCAGCTGGTCTATGCCATCCGACAAAATCTGTGAAAAATTGAGAAAGAAGGACGCCCAAATTTGCGATTTGAGATTCGATAAACAGATTGACCTCAATAAAGTTGACCTGAAGAAACTCAAGGTGCGCGATCTAAAGAAAATTCTGAATGACTGGGACGAGGTTTGCGAAGGCTGCATCGAAAAGACAGATTTCATTAAGAGAATAGAAGAGTTAAAGCCCAAATACATGGGCCGATCTGAACTGTAGTAGGTTATACTATCTAGGTAAGCCATAATATATCATTACAGGTTTTATCTCGTCACCTGTGGGTAAATTTAAAATTTCGAGAAATCCTTAGACTAGAAGGTTTTGGTCAAGCTCTACATTTTCCACTATGTTAATGGTGAACTAAGATTATTTAATGATATTTTATTAATAACATCTATTTAACTCATTTTGAATGAGGTGAGGTCAAAATAAGATGTCCACCTACAAGGTAGACAACCAATTTGACTAGAATCAGTTGTATGGATCAGTCCATCTGGAGCACCAGTAGAGTGCATTTTATGACGAACCAATCTCAGTTGTGCCCCTTTTATGTTTTGTTACAATTCATTTAAGTAATATTTTTAGTCATTTACAAGGTATGGTACCAGGCCATGGCCTAAGAGCAAACTGAGGTTGTCCAATTACTAAATAATAATATAACATAGTTTTATTATTGCGATGTGTAAAGGTGTAGATGATAATTTAAACTTGGATTTACATTTTAAAGATTTTTTCTTCACATTCTTAATGTCACGAAATGTTTTATTTTTTAGGTAATATGGACCAATGTGATATGAACTCAACACCCTTGGGTGGGGTGTCCGATCAGCAGTGAAGTGGTCCTACCTCTGAGTAATTTATTGCATTTGAACTGTATGCAAGTTAGAAGTGGATGAGTGTGACAACAGATTAATAAATTATTGTAATTTTTAAGTAAATATTTTTAATTAAGATATTGTTTTAGTTGCAACTTTTCCTTAATAGTTAAAATATTGTAAGTTTTTTTATTACATTTATATTACAAAAGACCATAAGTGTCCGACATATTTTGTAGAGGAATATATTTTGAACAGATGTTTGTTTAACTTTATTAGGACACCAACTCTTACAGTTCTTTCACAAGGCAGTCCAGTTTAGCATGACTGGCTTTTTACTGTATCCATCAAAACTTGGCACTGTATTCATGTGACAGTTCGGTTTTGTGGGATCCAGTAAATATCTGGTAACACAAAACATGCCATATGAAAGGTTGCATCCTGTTTTTTGACCATATCTGGTGAATTAGTGAAATAGAAAATTTTTCTGAATCTTATAAGCAATTTGAGATGAGTCAAAATTTTACATTTGGCAGGGCCACTTTACTATCCCACAAAAAACAGTGTCCAGCAATATACTGCAGGCAAAAGCTGTGTGAACATTGATATTAAAATATTTGTGCGACTAAACATGATCCTGCTTTTACTAGAAGATAGACTCAGTATTTAGTGACAAAACAGTATGGCACAATTGATCTGAATCAGTTTTACAAGATCCTGCATGCTGGAAGCTTGTGTAAATGCTAGCATATATACACATTCCTCATCAAACGAATCCTGCTAAAAACTGGACTGCGGTGTGAAAGGGCTTTTAAGGAATAGGGTAATAATAAAAAAATAAAATGTTTTTACACTAAGTTTATTTCAGCAGTTGTAACAAAGGTGAACTAGAGCATTAGATACAGACATGCAGATGTTCCGAACACAATTACATGTTATCAATATTGAATTATCACATGGCCACCATTTAGTGGTATTTGTAGTTCCTGTGGTGCTCTGAAAATAAATAAATTATTAAAATTAACAACTATAAAGCAACTGTAACTATGTCAAGGTCGTCTTCTTTTTAGTTTAATTAAATTGAGGCAAATTTATTTTCTAAAAACTAAAAATATAAAAATTAATAATTGTTCATTAGCAAATTGCAGTGGACCAACACATATATGGGACTTTAATTTTATCCACAACAGAGGATGGACCAGCAATACCTCCTAAGGTTTATTTACATATTACAGCAATACTATGTGAAAGGTATTAATATGTAGGGCTAGCATGTCTAAGCCATTAAATACTTACTCATCTTTCCATAGTTGATGGCATAGAAAAATGCCATAGATCCAACAAGAAGCTGGAAGAATGGAGCCATGCCCACCTTCTTAGGCTGCACATACTTGTGCTGCCACCTCCACCAAGCTGAATTTAAAGAAAATAATAATAATCTATTTTGTTACCACAACTTAATACAAGTAGCACCAGAACAGTATCACCATCAGAATTATTACCTATATAGGATTAATCACATCTTGATTTACAAATATTTTATACAAGAGTTTATTTGAATATTAGTAGCAGAAAACTAAAAAAGGGATACCCACACAATTTCTCTGAAGAAAGGTATTATTTAAAGTGTGAATGGATTGATTTAAAATATATGTAGTCCGTCAAATGAGGGAATAACTATTTTACATCATATTCGATCCAGTAAATTCTAATAACACTGTATTAGAGTTTATAGTTTTACATTGATATAACCTCCCAAGTTCCACTGATATATATGTATAGATATTTACCTCGGCTGCAAGCGCCAGCAATAGCGGATGGGCCCTTGTTTCTACGACCGAACCAGGCTCCAAGCTCGCTAATTTTTACTTGGCCGAAGGGGGTATCGGCTAAAACACCAAAAATAAATTACATAATCGTTTGTTGAATATTCTGAAGGGCATGTTTATAATAATTGTACTAAAGTACTCACGCTTTCCATAATACCGGGCAGGGTCGTAAGGCCCATGAACAGAAGGATTATATTCTTTAGGGTAATCACCGAATGCCATGATTATTCGGTAATCAGATGGTGATTTTTTCTAAAACTGATCGACAAATCCAACTGTCAAGATATTATCAACCATCGACAACTTTTATTTTTTCGTTTAGTGTTGTTCTTGTTCCGGTATAATAGTAATATATAAAAATCGATCTCGTTGCGTGGAAAGTAATACCAAAACTTGATTTGTCAAAATATTGTAGTCTATGATTATACAGCAAATTTTTACTCTCAGCAGTGACTTCGATTTATTGTTTGAATTGTTTCTTTGATTGGAGTATATTGAAATAAGTTAGCAAAATGGTATTAGAAAGTACTATGATTTGTGTCGACAACAGTGATTATATGCGAAATGGAGATTTCCTTCCGACTAGACTACAAGCCCAGCAGGATGCCGTGAACCTTGTGTGTCATTCCAAAACTCGGTCAAATCCAGAGAACAATGTGGGCCTCCTCACTCTGGCAAATGTGGAAGTGCTGGCCACTTTAACCAGCGACGTCGGCCGCATTTTATCTAAGCTACATCGCGTGCAGCCAAACGGTGATATCAATTTACTGACTGGAATCAGGATTGCTCACTTAGCACTGAAGCATCGGCAAGGAAAAAATCATAAAATGAGAATTGTCGTGTTTGTCGGCTCTCCGATTAACACCGACGAAAAGGAGTTAGTAAAGCTAGCCAAAAGACTCAAAAAAGAGAAGGTAAATTGTGATGTTGTGTCATTTGGCGAAGATTCAGATAACAATCCATTGTTGACAACTTTTGTCAACACACTTAATGGAAAAGATTCTAATTCGGGAGGCAGTCACCTTGTATCTGTTCCAGCTGGAGGCTGTGTTGTGTTATCGGAAGCTTTATTAACAAGTCCTCTTATTGGGGGAGATGGAGCTGGACCTTCTGGTTCTGGATTGTCACCATTCGAGTTTGGAGTAGATCCTAATGAGGATCCAGAACTTGCGCTTGCATTACGTGTGTCTATGGAAGAACAGCGTCAACGTCAAGAAGAGGAGTCTCGTCGTCAAGCAACTACTGAAGGAGAACCTGGAAAGCCAGGTGAAACAGAAAATAGCGGAATGGAGAGAGCTTTGGCTATGTCTCTTGGCTCTGAGGCTATGGAGCTATCTGAAGAAGAACAGATTGCTTTAGCTATGCAAATGAGTATGCAGCAGGAAACACCTGCTGCTGAAGAACGCATGGATGTCTCCGAGGAGTATGCAGAGGTGATGAATGACCCAGCATTTTTGCAGAGTGTATTAGAAAATCTACCAGGTGTAGACCCACAAAGTGAAGCAGTCCGCAATGCCATGTCAACTATTAAAAAGGATAAAGATGTGAAGGATAATAAGGACAAGGGGCAAAAGGATAAAGATGGGAAAGGGTCTAGTTCTAAAGAAATGTGAAAAATTATGCAGTTTTTTAATGAATCCATTATGCTCGTAAACTTCAATAAGAGGTACAACTAGAGTGTAACTATCACTATAAATTTATAAATACAGATGCTTAAAAATATGTCTTCTATTTTATTTCCAAGTAATCCAATTAAGGCCCTCAATTCTGTCATATACTGAAACAAAAAGAACATTGTTGACAAATAAACACACAGTCTACCATTGTATGTGTAATTGTAATCCCTACTAATATTATAAATGCGAAAGTAACTCTGTCTGTCTGTTACTCTTTCCTGCTTAAACCTGTCAACCGATTTTAATGAAATTTGGCACAGACAACCTTTAGACCCTGAGAAGAGACATAGGCTATTTTTTAATTCAATATAAGGGTTGTAAGGGGGGATGAACATTTGTTTGGAAGTGTCTTTATTTTTAGAGCTAGAAACTTAAAACTTATTTGTCAGGCCATTGATTCGATATAAATAAACGTGACATTCAAAGTTTATATAAGTTCAGGTAAAGAGGTATGGTACTCTAAAGAACTATTCCACGCGGACGAAGTCGCGGGCACAGCTAGTTAATAATAAATATTCTTACTGGAATTGTTCCAAAAATATTTGCTTTTGAATTTCTTCTTTATTTCAGCTAACAGAAGTTTCCTTAAGTCTTCTTGTATGGGCTTTGAAACCAACTCACTGTTTTCTAAAGAAACAAAATTATTGATTATAATTTCTATATTCTAGAGCAGCGGTTCTTAAACTTATTTGGTGACGGAACCCTTTTGGAAAGCAAAATACTTGACGCAACCCTACAATAAAACAATAGTGTTTTAAAGTGAATTCTTACTAATAAGTATAACAATGAAAGTACAATGTAACAGTGACTAACTATTACTTGCTTAACCACATGGCAAGTACAATATTAGAAAAGAAAAAGTCTAACAAATGGGAGGTATGAAACTGTCTTTTTATTTTTCATCAATTGGTTGATATCAGGTTTGACAGAAGACAGTGGAAGTCTCATATCAGGTTCGGCGTACAGTCTATTGCAATATTTTGTTTTCGTAACTGCATAGGTTGAAAATCCTGTTTCGCACAAATATGTTGTTGGGAACGAGAGAAGAATATTCAGAGCCATTTTGCCAAGCAATGGATATTCATCACGGATTCTGCACCAAAAATCGTTAAGAGGCGTTGTTTTGAACAGAGACTCCATACTTGTGTCTGATGACATTTCTAAAAGAGATTCATATATCTCGTTCGACATACTTTGGTGCTTTTGCAAGTTGGGTAAAAAAGGATTATGAATCCATGAATTCAGTTTCATTCTTGTATTCTGTTCTTCGAGATAATACTTTTTAAAGGATGCGCGCATCGAAGTGAGATATTGGACCAATTCTAAAGACATATCAACTTCAAATATTTCTGAGTCGTTAGCGCTAACAAACTCACTGGGCGACATAAAGCTTTCTGTTTCTCTTTTACCAACGCAAATAATCCAAAAATCTAATGTTCTTTTGAAGGCAGTTATTTTGTTATGAACCTGGAACACAGTTGTCAAGGTCTTTCAAATTAAAAGAAGAATCTGCTGAAAGAAACATTTGTAACTCGACTCTAAGTTCAAATAGCCTTGTTAAAGTTTTACCCCGAGACAGCCATTGTATGGAGAAGCAGTGTTTTATGTTTACCGCTTCATCCAAACTAATTTTAGATTTGACGGCATTTGCTTCATCGCAAGTGCTTGTCTATGCAGAATACAATGGCTGGAACTATAATTGGGCGCTTTATTTTTTATTCGTGACACTGCTCCTGATGTTTTACCTGTCATCGCCTTAGCCCCATCTATACAAATGTCAATGCAATCGTTCCAACACAGACTATTTTCTTATAAAAATATGTTTATCTTATTAAAAATTTCTTCCCCAGTTGTGTTTGTGGGCAGCGGTGAACTCATAAGCATGTCATCTTCAAAAGAACTTTCATATGAATATCTCACGATAACCAGCAAGATAGGCAGACCAGCGACATCAGTTGTCATCATCAGACATCAGCGACATCATCGTCTGGATCGGTAATTGCTGTATTCGTACTGCTTTTGAACATTTTAATATTGTTGCAACACCCATAACGCCCTTAAACCAACGTTCCATTCTTCTTTATTAATAATGTTACATGTCAGGATGGTGGGGTCAAAATAATGCACAATCGTTAATGCGTAGAAGAGACTAAGTTTAGTCTAAAGAAGAAATGCACATAACTGATACAATCAGAATAGAACAGGCAGTAGAACAATGAACACTAGTTTTATATCACGTTTAAACTCCGCAATTCGCTAGCAGCTTGTAAGTAGCTAGGTAGGTAGGTGGAGAACTAGAAGTGTTTATTCAGATGGAATTTCTGAATGTGTTAAATATTGAGATAAGGCTTAACAAAAATATGTTCCACTGAATGAACAAAGCAACTCCCTTAAGAATCAATGACTAGTCTTGAGATTAGCAATGCAATTTTTCCTAGAGTGGATCTTTCAATGTAATTGTCAACTTCAATAGATCATATTAATTTGTTTGAACCAGGGAATTTATTGACATGATGCTGATACACCACAGTCCAGTCAATTTCAGGATTCTATTTTTATATAATTCAGAGTTTTCATTCAAATTTAATGAAGTACAAATAAAATACCACGCTAGTGCTTGATTGCAATGGATAAAGTGCTATTGGAAAAGTAAGCTGCGCGTGTTTGATACCCGAACATGTGTCTGTGTGTATTTATTTATCTACTACCATTTCATAGCCTCAAAGGAACTAGAACAATCTATGTACTATTCGTTCATATACCTATGGTTATATATTTTATGTAGGTACATCATAGACTTAATATGCTAGAGGATACTAATACTCCAAATTATAAACATGAAAGATGAACAAGTGAAAGAGTTTGTGTATCTGGGAAGTGGTTTCACAAGAGATGGAAAGTATGAAGAAGCATTATGGACAGCCAAAATGTGTCTAAAAGGGCACGACTGGATGTTTATAGAGGTGCGTTGGTTCCAACACTGACATGGTAGTGAATGTTGGGTAAAGCAGAAAAAGCACGCGAGTAGAATAAATGCTATTGAAATGAGAGCACTTAGAAGTATGTATGGTATGAGTTTGAGAGATAGATTAAAGAATAGAGAAAGGAATGTCAAGATGGTTTGCATATGTAGAAAGGAGGGGTGAAAGTAGATTGACTGCACAAATACATATAGCGGAAGTGAATGGAAAAGTTACGTTAAGTTAGGTAGATGAGGTATTAAAGAAGGGCCAGGTCAGAAGTACTAAGAATCAACAAATGTGGGAGTTATAAGGGATACGATAAGAGTGTAATCCATATAGATGAAAAATTTTATTGTTTGATTTTCTTGAACAAACTACTACATATCTAATCTTTAATCTAACTGAAATATACAGATGTAAAAGAACCGATTAAAAGGTTTGATATAATATTTTGCCGTCTTAAACTCAAGAAATCGTTTTAAACTGTTGATAACCTGCTTACAGGAATCAGAGAAATGGGTTAAATTTAGGTCAAATTACATCGTATTTCGTTTTATCAGGTAGTTAAAAAATAAAATTACCTAGTAGTAGTTAATGTAGGTAACATTATCACCGTTCTAATAGTAAAAAAATAATATCGGTCATTTCGTATTTGAGCTAATTCGTAAACGTTCTTCTTCATAATATTAATATTGATTTGCTACTTTGCCATCACTGAAGAGTCCCATTTCCATAAATAGGCGTCCTATGACTACGATGATGATAAATGAGTATTGAATATATAATAATATATATCCAGTACCTATACGAAAACTTAAATTCCTAGTTAAGTATACGGACCAACTAGAAACCTGCCAAGTTTCTAAACACCACACAAAATACCTAGTATACACATAAAAAACCTAACTATATCACACATAAAAAACTTACCTATATTAAATCAAGAAGTAGTTGTAATTAAATAAAATATTCACAACACAAATCGTTTTAAACTAAAAAAATGATATTTTGGTTTTCACCATTTTTTTTGTTTTACACGTTTGGTTTAATTTATTTTAAACCGGCCTTAAATCTTTAGGTACTCATCACTACATATTACCAAACAAAGTCACATTCTACTGTCTGACTATATGTTTAGATGTTTAAAAGTACCCAACGGATTTTGATGCGGATTTTTTATAAAGATGTAAGGGATTCAAGAAGGTTAATATGCACAATACATGCATTTATTATGCATTACAGAAACACTAATAATTTTAGATATTTCTTGTGTATGCAGTATTTTTTTTGCGATTACTTTGCAAACTGGCTGAACCCGACGAGGTAGATCAAAATAATGTGTATTGTACAACAAAAAACGTTCTACAAAAACGTCCGCGGCGGTACATGTCTATCTTTTTCTCTCATTGCACCCGAGCGAAGCCAGGACGGGTCGCTAGTGCATCATAAACGATTTTGAGGTGCAATTCTATACCTTGAATCCTAAAGAATGACAAAATATAAATTTCACTCTGGGGAAGGTCTCAAATAAGGGACGTATTATAAAGAGAAGGAAAGCTATACAAAATGAAAAAAATAAACGATGAGTACTTTTTGATTGAAAACGTACAATTAATTGAGACAATATTGATAAATATGTGCAATCTCTGCCTAACCTAACCAAATATGGTGAAATTGGTGATCTATAAAAATGCCGTGGGGTACCAGCAGAGTAGAATAGTACCTTCCTCTGTATATGGTGTCGTAAGAGGTGACTAAGGTACCATAACCGACAGATGGCGGATCCATCCAAAATCCCTGTCGCGAAAGCTGCGCTCTGCTATTGCCAACACGCTTGTCCGGCGCGGCCAGTATGGGCAAAATCCCCCCTTTATTAGGGCCCTATGTCCAGCAGTACTCCCAATGGCTGTATTGATGATGATGACCGTTAATTAGCTCGATGTTCGTCTACTTACTTTCTTTGAGTTAATGTTAATTATTATATGTAATGTGCAGTATGCGTAAATTATCGCCTTGATATTCCGACCTTCCTCAATTACATTCGGTTTTGCTTTTATTCAACAGTAAGTTGGAGCTTTTAAAATCTTCGAGTCGAGGCTTAAAAGATCTGTAGAAGCAAACTGCAATACATAAATAACATTCTTTTCACAATAACATGTCATTTATTTTTGACGAGATGTTTAAAGTGAATAGAGAAAACTGGCAAAACAACGAATCTATGACAGCCACGAGGATAGTTTAATTGTATTTCATGAAGATATTGTTACAAAGAATTGCTGCATTTTCCAGTAACTGGCCCGAGTCTATATATATTCTTTAATTTATTTAACTTTCCACAAAATATAAAAAAACAATACGTATGGCGGACTTAATGCCAGTTGGCATTATCTCCCATTCAATCATTACTCAAAACATATGGGCAGCAGCGTTCCCGCCGCGAAGCTGCGCTCGGCGATCGCCACGACGCTTGCCGAGCGCGACAATTATGGGCAAATTTCCACTTTCTTGGGGCGGCTTATGACCGCAGTCAACACTTTGCCGCTGCTGTGATAATGATGATAAAAATGTATTATGAGTAATGTAATCTACGACTATTTTGAAAGTAAATAATATATTTGGAAAAAACCACATCATCTGTTTTAGTACATAGGACTCCCCAAGAGTTTATAATCTTGACAAATTATTGAGCATAATTGCCACGCAGAACAAGCTTAGTGGCAATCGCAAAGAGTAGCCACAGATATGCAGCAGCCCATTGACGCTTTGACGCTGTGGCAGTAGCACTAGGCCGCGCTGGTTTCGAATGAATAAATACCGCCGTGTGTCGGATCCGGTAGGTACCTACTTTAAACGCCTATTACGACGGCAGGTACCTATATAGCAAAGTTCTACTTTACCGAATAGTACCTCTCGCATTTATTCAACTCTGCCGGTATCCGTCGCCTAGGTCAAATGGAATATTAAAAAAAGGCTTTTATAACCTGAATTCAAAGTTAGGTTGTCCTTAGGAATTGGTGATGTTGGTGTTGTAATAGATGTCGTTCTTTTATATTTTACACTGGAAACTGTAAAATAAAATATATATACATATCTATAAAACGAACTACCTCAGAAACATGTTTACATAAGGTAGGCCTCATACAAGGGTCGTCTGGAACTTCACTCAGGAAGAATGCGAGAGGTATTGAGATTACTGGGTAATGCACCAAATTATCTTTTAAGTTCCAATACTGGCAGAGTGATATAATAGCGTGTCAGCCTGTAGGCTGCGGTTAAAGAAAGCAATACCTTCGATATGGATTAGAACAGTAGTGTTCGCATCGCTATGTTCTGGATTGAAGGGTGAGAGAAGCAGTGAAATTACTGGGTATTTTGAGACATTACACACAAAGTTGAGAACGGGCTAATAACATCCTTGTGGTATTATGTCAGTCTTTTGTGACACTTACGCGGACTCTATGCTTGTATGTCGTCTAACTGGTTCTCTACTGGTCTAATAAAAAAAAAAAGGTTTTATTTAGCTTTCGACAAAAAGTTCTCGTACAATATTTATTTCTTTTATATATTTTAATCATTATAAAGCCAGTGTCACAATTTTCAGTGATGATCGGAGGCTGGTAAGAAATTAAGAGAAGTGAAGCATTCGCGGGCATAAAAATGGACGAATTGATGAACTACTATTAAACTTGTTAATACCTGTTGGACTATTCTGTTTTCTAAATCTTGGACCTTTGCCGTCTGATTTTATGATTTCTTCATTTTCTGAAATTAAATTGCATAAATATAACGTCGGGTAAATATGACATAATGATAGACAATCCGAAACTTAGTTACCAACCTAAAACCCATACTAATATTTGCATTTATGCTATATCTATATAGCTTAAACATAATAAAAATAAATATAAAAGTAAATCAAAGCACATACGTTTTATTAGAAAATTATTCTTTCCCTTAGTTTTTTCGTTCGATATATGTTTCTTAGACATGTTAGGACTCGTTGCTTTGAGCCGTGACAGGTAGTTGAACGCTGTCCAAAACAAAATACCAACAGCAATTATTGAGGACTGTACGATCCATTGCTTCGGAAAGACGTGATGCACAATGTGCGCCACCCTCCAAAATATTATGTGGAATAGAATTGTCATCATAAATTTAAAGTTTTTCTTCCAAACTGAAAATGTAATGCAGATAGGCTCTGAGATTTGCTGACATTGCATTAGATATCAGTGGAAAACTATGGGTTAACAAACAATTTAAAATTAAGTTATTCCGTGGTCTGATGCTTATTTCTTAGTTCTCGTTTAACTTGAAACCTTTTAAATTATAAAATAGGAAAAATGGCATAAATATTTCTGTTCTTTCTATTTACTTTATGATTTCATGTAGTGCTAAATCCAAATCGAAATTATTACATTATTTCCCTTGGACTAACTAAAGTGAAATATGTTTAGTTTAGCTGTTGTATGCCCCTTTTAGTTTCAGTTTCACAGGAGTTACGAGTTACTTAGTGGCAAAGAGAAAGACTTTGATTCTATCGATCGATCGTGATTTATATATATGCCACCCATGCCACCGTGCTCATTACGATATGTTCCAGTCTTACTATAGGTTCAAAAACTGAAGACATGTGTATATGACTAAGTCGACAAACAAGCATAAGGCCCGCGTAATAGTAAGCATCACCACACCCTATAGACGCTTTTATTAACACAAGGTTATCACTTGAGCGTTGCCAGTAACTTCTCTGCCGCATGCTTCCCACCGGAACACTGCTGTTTGGCGGTAGAAATAGTTGAGAGTTAGGTACCGACGAATTTAATATGAGATAGACCTAATATTAAGGTCGTCGGTATCTTACTCTAGTAAAATAGAATGAGTTAATGTCCTATATAAATAAATATACTTAGCTATAACTCACGCGGTAATGCAGTATTTGTCTTCGTATTACTAGGCGATGAAATTATTGGTTCGTTGAGCTTCGCTAAAAGCAACAACATCAATACATATGAATAAAGTATAGTTAGTGTCTGTTTTTAATAATAAAATAACATTTTTTTTAATCTTTGTCTGTTAATTTGTTTGAGGTAATCTCTTAAACGGCTGAACTGATTTTATTGGTAGATAGCTATGATAAGAAGTAACCCAGGTTATATAACAAAACGCGTTATAGGTGCAGAGCATCAAACAAAAATGTGGCAAAACAGGCGAAGAATATACGCTTCAGAAGCTTTCGTTACGTGCGCTGCATAAACAGTGGAAGTTGTGCAAAAATAATGTAAGAACGCGGACGCAGTCACAGCTTTCACAGCTTGTTCATGAATAAAAAAATGCAAGTGATAAAAGATAATCATACTAACTGGACATAGGTGATCCGTTGAAGTCCAATTCGTCCATAATATCAGGGGCCACGGTTGCTTTAATATTTACTGTAAATATTTAAATAAATAGATATATTTAGCTATAAGATACTGGAATTTAACTACTCGTATTGCTAATACCAATTTTCCCTGTTAAGATTTGAGCTATCCATAGGGGGTAGCTTTCTGGAAGGCGCTTCCAGTTCCTTATTATATTATTAATATATTGCAATGCAAGGTTTCTGGTAAGGTATTAAGATATTAAAATTTTGGTTTGTTTTTCGACACATTTGAATTACAGACATGGATAATTGATAATTACGTCAGACAGGTAACCAATAGCTGATTTACAGTAGGCTATCTAAGTTTTCCACTCCTACAGACCTCCGTGATTCCGTACGCTTATACACAGACAGATATGTGTATCCTATAGTACTCATAACATCAGCCTTTTTTACTAATAGTATGATTTAGACTAAAGGATCAATGTGTCAGTTCCTACATAATATTTACAGACCGTAATGGAAAGAAACTGATTTTGTGTATATTTCCGAGTTAAAAATATCAGATTTTTTTGTACTCGTTATGGTGAACCAAATCCCAATTTCTTTCTCTTAAAATCTTTCTCCTTAAGCTCGGGCTTTATTAGTCAGCAAATATTACTGTAATTACTTACTCAAATCTAAGCATTTCCTCAAAATATTGTGAACTCAATATCCGGAGCGTATGGTTCAGTATAAATTGAGAAATTAGATTTGAATAGGCAAATTTGTTCATGTGCAATTTAAGTCACGTTAAGAAATTTACCTCTTAGGTAACGTTTATATTTATATTTATTTAATTTATGCTTTTTTGGTAGGCTCTAGAATTTCCATCAAAAGATCCCTGTACTTCTCTCATGTCATACTCACAATTCGGAATGTCTTTCATTCTTCTATTTTCTTTTATAAATTTAGTTATCGGTTGTTTACTGAAAATAGGCTCTGCAAAATAAACAGGTTGTTACTGAAGTTACATAATCTACACAATCGGTGGAGAACCCATTTCAAACCATTTTTTTAATAGACTTAGTGGTCCAACCAACATACGGACCGCCTGCTAGTAACCGTCACCACAGCTGATACACGTTCATATTATCACTAGCGTGTTGCCAACTTTGTGACTTGTAGATAATATGTCACATTATCCAGTAATTTCAGTACCTCTCTCATCTTTTAAACCGGAATAGAGCAATGCGATGACTGCCATGTGGCGGTAGAAATAGATGAGAGGTAGTTACCAAAGCAGATCTAGTAGGTCTACTTCTAGGTATCTCTTTTTATTTTGCTAGGTACATTGATTAAGAATAAAAAAGACATTTACTTGCAGCTGCGAGATCCAACGATTTATCTTGCGATGCGCCCTGTTTAAGAGAGTTCTTTGACTGAATTAGATTATTTCGTCCTAAAGCAAAAAAAGGATTTTTTTATTTACAGTTACATAATAACAAGTTGTCAATACTTTATATTTCAACAGAGCCTTACTTGGCCTACTTTATATTTTATCCCAAAGGGATATATGTATACCTCTAACATCAGCTATCTATCAATACCATTTGTATGGTAATCAACAGATCAACCTACTAAAATATGTCAAATTGTTTAAGTCAATTGTGAACTCAATGGTTCGTGTTTATAGACTTATATTGATTGCGAAATTGACCTGACTACGTGGTAAGTCGCTTAAAGCACCTATGTTACAGACGCCAGACAACAGAGGAATCACAAATGTACAACTAAAATACACATATTTAACACCCAGGCACAGAACAAACACAAATATCATCATATAAATATTTGCTCTAGGCGGGAATCGAACCCACGACCTTTGGCACATAAGATAGGATCACTACCATCTGCGACATCGGGCCCGGCAAACCGTACGACGACATATACTTGATGTTTTATTTGCATTACATTTTTTATTATTATTGTTTTTTATCCATTATATATATATATCCATTTAATATCCATATTATTATATTTGTTTATCCATAAACAAATCAACACTATTTAAGAAATTAGTGTAATATAAAGAAAGAGGTACCAGCAGAGTAGAATAATACCCCTTCCCCCTGTACCAGGTGTCGTAAGAGGTGACTAAGGGAACCAGAACCGACAGATGGCGGTATATCCATCCCAAAAAGTGTAACAGGGCGGAGATCGGCAGAAGCAACTCTGAAATCTTGCGAATCTGCGCGACTGCGATTGCTACGCGTCTGCGATTGCCAACACCCTTGCCCAGCGCGGCAACTATGGGCAAACTTACTCCATTCTTGGGGAGGCCTATGCCCAGCAGTGCACTTCCAATGGTTGGTATAAGAAAGGCGTCTACGCGAATCTTCGAATACAGGAAAGCCTATACTCGAATACGTAAGTACTACAACACAAATCTGTCAAAATTTCTGAAAACTTAGACAAATTTGTGTGACCAAGTCACTTTGGTCTACGGTTTTGTGTAGTAATAAAGGATGACGTGTCTACAGGTCTGATCTGAGTAAAATATGAATACACACGAGACTTAAGTTTTGAATGTTTTCATAAATAACTATTTTTTTTTAATTTACCATCAGAAGGAACCACTTTAGGGTTCGAAATATTTTT
Organism: Heortia vitessoides; assembly: GCA_020976665.1. Lineage (NCBI taxonomy): Eukaryota > Metazoa > Arthropoda > Insecta > Lepidoptera > Crambidae > Heortia > Heortia vitessoides. The sequence continues at coordinate 3,932,179 of JACJUM010004390.1, forward strand.
CTTTTTTAACTCTGGGCTGGAGGGCTTGCGAGCAACACTGTTCAAGTTCTTCGAGACAGCTAAAAACAATAACTTATAGTTCGTTATTTAGAAACTTCAATACAAATATTATAATATTCAAGACGATATTACAATTATAGCCAGAGAAAATAAATAGAGCTTTCGGTAGATCTAGATTTAAGTCACAGATTACATACCATAAGAACCGTTGGCGAAAAAGAGAATAAATGTTTTTCTTGAGTACTTACTGTCAATAACGGATTTGTTTGTATTCACTGCTCCCACACGCTCAATGCTTCCTCTGTTCTTACTTGTATTCGCAGTTAAAATATGACCTGCAAATTATTATTTTATCTTATTCATTAATCAACGGCCTTATACATTCAGTGGATTTGGAAGTTACTTATGAGTCCAGCATTAGGTTCGTTCAAAATGGAAGCAGTAAGAATACTGGTCGAGCTACTCGCACTTGTTACCAAGTGAGTGCTGCGAGCATTCGACCGTCACACTTGCACACTGGCCTCAAGTGCTTAGGAATTTTATTAACACATCTATCAACGAATGCCTTACCTGAAGTCTTCTGATACTTTTCCTTCGGTATTCTTTCCGCTGTTGGTGACCGATTACTCGGAGATGCGCTCGCGCTGATTTTATCTTTATTATGAGAAAGTAAATGAACATATCACATTATAAACCTATTATTTTTTTTTTATTTATTCTATATAATTTACTTTAATAGGCCACTAAAAAGTAATATAGATTTGAAAAAAGAAATTTACGGTTACAAAAAGCATTTGTAATCCCTCTGTTGTTTGATGACCTTATCCGTTACAATTCCTTAAGCCCTGTGGCCGCGTATAGCGCGTAGCGCTGACACCTTGATTACTTGAAGGCGTTGTTGAGTCGACTTCGGCTCGAGTGGCCGTCGTTGGGGACAGTTTCTTCGCACTAGTGCAATCGGTTATTTCTCGAGAGTAGGGACTGCAAGCGATCGTCGGCAAACGCGGTATACTGCTCTATAAAAAGTGGTATCTGATATCCAAAACATTAATGCAGTATGAGTTGTTGTGAGAATTGATTGATTCACTATAAACTTCTCAGTACCGCACAAAAATAATTAACGCCTTTTAGATTACAAGGAGAACACCTAAATCCACAATGATATGTGGCTGGTTAAAAAGATACGGTGAAATCTTTGAACTTCCAATTAATCTTACTACATAGCGATACCTACCTGCTTTAGGAGAAACGTGAGATTTAGTAGGGGACCCCGATCCACTTCGAGTGCCTCTCCTTACTGCACCGTTTATCATCATGCCTTTTAATTCTTGTCTTAGTACTGTAACCGAAGACAATATTAAATTTTGTGCAGATAACTAAAACGTAAAGAAAATTATATCTCAACTCAGCTAGCGAAAGTGTAAGTAAAGGGCAGCAGTATTCCCGTCACGAAAGCTGCGCTCTGCGATTGGCAAGACGCTTGCCCAGCGTACTGCAGAATGCTCCCTTTCTTGGGGAGGCCTATGCCCAGCTGTGAACTCCTAATGGCTGATGAAATAAAACGGATCGTCGGGAATCAGGAGATCCTTAAACGAACGGCAGTCTACAGGGCACATAGCGCGTCGAACTGACGGCCGAGAGGGCAGTACGGTTTAGTTATGGGGACCGCATGGTTAAACGTAGCGTTGAACATCAGCCACAAGGTCGACAAACAATCCAATTAGATCCACTGGATCATAATAGATGCAGGTCGCATGCTTGATTTGATAATATGATGACTCAATAAATAGGGTTTTAGGTATGTTGTCTGAGATACGAAAATCTCAATTACCTAGGTGTAACTTATAAGGGGAGTCAAATTAGCCTAGCCCAAAATCATATCTCGTTAAGCATTGCCGTACGTAACCTGGTGGTAGATCTACCACTTCAGTTCCAATCTGACGGTTCAGTTCAGGTGGAAGCTCGCAAGGTTCTCGTGTCCTAACTAAGTGACCTTAACGACCAAGACCTGAATGTAACCTATATCTATTACGCATTATACACTCATTTGCAAAAAAAACGGGCACCTAAGCAATGAACCATTTCAAATGTTACTATTGGTTTGTTTGGTAGGTAGTTTTACTTTCACAATTTTGTAAATTAATAAACAAATTATTGTTTTCGTCAGTATTATCATAAAATTTTGATAAAATTTAAGGGTTTTAATGCTAAAGTCCACTAGTAGTGTATGCTCGCTAGTAGTGCATATGCTCGTGAAGTAAAAGTTAACAAAGGTATTTGTTTGTTTTTTCTTTAATAAAGTAAAAGCAGATAAATGTTTAGTATCGAGTGTGACCCCCTCTAGCTGGAATCACAGCTTGAATTCGTCTAGGTATGCTAGCGAGGATATCTCGGGTACTTGTTTGCGGAATACGTTCCCACTCTGCGGTAATCACATTCTTCAGCTCTCTGATGATCTGCGGAGCCGGTTGTACTGATCTCACGCTTCGTTTCAGAACGTCCCAGACATGCTTTATAGGATTCAGGTCGGGACTTCAAGCTGGCCAATCTAAACGACGAATGCCGACCTCTTGCACATACGCTTCCACATCACCAGACCGGTGGGCGCGAACGTTTTCGTCCATAAAAATTGAGTCTTCGCCTAAAGCGGCCAATGTGGGTTGTGCATGAGGAATTAGAACTTCGGTTATTTATCGATGTCCAGTCAGTGAGCCGTTTTCAATGAAGACTAACTCTGTACAATCCATTGAATTTATTCCTGCCCAAAACATAACAAAGCCCCCACCATAAAGTGTGATTTCTTCAAAACAAGCCTTTGAAAAGCGTTGTCCTCGTCTTCGTAGCACTCGCCGACGTCGATCTTCACCGAACAGAGATATCTTGGCTTCATCGGAGAACAATACTGGAATAGGTCCAGTCTTCTTGAGTCCATGACTCACAATTTGGAGCAAACCTAAGCCTGGCAACTCTGTGCTCACGGAGTAACTTAGGGCCGGGGGCCAGGCGATGACTACGTATATTGGCCGCGAGAAGCCTCCTCCTGACCGTCCATAGACAAATATGCACATTTCTTACTTCTTCGAGGTTGTTCTTAAGGTTCACTCCGAAGACATGAGATTTCTCAATGCGCGACTCACAAGAAAACGATCATCCCGTGGTTGGGTACATGGTTTTCTTCCAGAACCAGGCCTTCTCTCGACGAAACCGGTGTCTTAATACCGCTGCCAGGTTCTTTGAACCGTCGAGCGACTCACACTTAGCCTCTGAGCCACGAAGCATTGGCTGCAACCCTCTTCGAGCAGCGCAATAATTTTGGTGGCTTTTACCACTTTCTCTAACATTATTGAGACAGCTAAATAGCAATAAATGAAGCTTTGACAATTAAGAATATGAAATAAATTCAAAATGACTTAAAGTTATGAAAACCGATATCTTTTGGAACTTCGCACCAAAAATGTAGGATAAAAAGGGGTTTTCTGTAAAAACGAGCATCAAACGAATTTTTTTTTTAAAACCGGCCAGTAACATGTACGAATGATTGAAATCATTTTGGTACCGTATTTTTTTGCAAATGACTGTATCTAAAAAATTACTTACTAGAGGAATAGGTTTCCCAATACATAGGTCGTGGAGCAATGGAGTAGTCAGTAAGTACACACACCGGCGACGTATTGCGGGTCAGGCTGAGCGGGCGTGGTGCCAACCCGACTGATTAGAAAACAAGTTTCAAATTAATAATCTTAAAAAAAGAAATGAAATTATATGCGAACATTTTTGCATATTTCTCTTAGTCTTTTACATCAATGGCATATTGTTCTAAGTCTTATAAAATTTGCTTAGCCAGTCCGGATTGATAGGTCTGGATGCCCCGGGGCATAACAAGCGAGGGAAAACCCCTTTTGCCTCGAATTTTATTACACCACATTACACACAATGAGCAAATTTGTTTAACTAAGTTTTTCATTAGACCGTTTATTGTTAATCCAAGTACGTTTAGATTATAGATTTCTTAAACACTGAAAGACAGAAATATAATCAAAAACAATTTTATCTAAAAATAAATTCATGCGTTGACGAATGAAATTTTTCTAGCTTGTTCTCCCGAAAAATCAACGCGACCATTGACTGGACAGACAAAAGCAATCGACAGAACGGGTATCAATGCGCAAAAATCAGGTAAATGCCGAGAAGGCTTTCAAATTCGCAGAATATAGTATAAATTTCAGATATGGGCCTGCACTTTTTATTATATGTCCACATGAAATTATCTATATATAAGATGACTTTTATGACCCCTTGGGTCATCAGGGTCGTCTGTATTATACATGAAATTACTTCCTTATTAGAAACATTATTATTATTATGACTTATTTCATTATTACTAGTATTTGATTAAAAATTGCTACGGACTTAATGGGCCTACTTGAATAAAGTATAATTCAAAATATAAGACTTTAGAAATGCAAGCTCTTATTAATAATTTATTGAATTTCCTAAATAACTCCTTTGGAATTTACAAACGTGTATTGTTTACATTGCTTATTTTGTTAATAAATGCAATGGAAAGATATCTCGCATTAACTTAAATAAATAATGATAAAAGTTAAAACAAATTCCAACAACATTTTGTTTCTCAAGTAGTTTGAAGACTATTGTGAGGGCCCCGAATGCTTTCCCATAAACTCAAGCCTGAGATTAGCAACACTTTTATGTAATATAGCATATATGAACTAAGAATTTTGCATATTATGAATATATAGGTACGTAATATGCAAAATTCTTAATTAGATTTAAATAAGCACTTTAAGTAATTAAATTAATACAGCATAATTTTCGAGATTAAGACTTTTACTACTAATAAAACAGTGAAAGGCCGTACAATATTAGTATTGCTCAAATTATAAAACATACTTAAAAGTGATAAACATGATTAACTAGCAGCGCCTCTCGGTTTTACCTGCGTTAAGTTATAGAACTTTCATTCCTAATATGCACCCCCCTTTCACCCCCATCAAGGATGATTGTTAAAAGAAATATTTTACACGTGTTTCATGTCTTTCAATGAAGAACCTTTATACTGAATTTCATTCGAATAACTTAAAAACAGCAAAGTTTCACTCAAACTGCACCTCCCTCGTTTTATCGCTTCAGGAGTGAATTTTCTTATACACAATAATACTTTCTTAATACACCCCTACATTATATAAGGAGCCCCTGTGCAAAAAATAGTTTCTAACCCTGATAGTTTAGGCCCTGCGTTGATACGTTAGTCAGTCAGTTTCTTCTTCTATACGTACAGATGATTTTTCGTTGATAAATTTAATGATTTTCACTATAGTCACTAAATGTAACTAACCTGATGAGCATTGCCTCCCCGTCTGCGGGGGTGAACGGACGGACGCGGGGGGCGAGGCCGTAGAGGTTTCGCAACCGGGCGACACCCTACGCACACGTCTATGCAGGTAGGGTTTATCTAAAATCCAGGGTAATGTTCAACATTTTCTTGTTTTGTATTAATTAATCAGCTACCATTTAGGAAATGCTAATATAGTACCAGTTGCTTTGATGGATTTAATTTACGTTACTATAGAATCATAAAGTCCAAGTATGTATATTTTTACAAACGAAAGTAGTGAAAAAATAGCTTGTTAAAACCTGTTTACAGACGACAGTGAAACACTCATATTAGTATTTAACAATTTCAAGTCTTCATTATTAGTGACATGAATCTTTGTTTAACAAATGAGGTAGGGATTTATAGCGACTAGGATTAATAAAACTTGGATTGGTTTACAACTAGGGACCAAGAAATGTTTCTTAAAGAATTGTAAATGTGATTCTATTATTAATATTCTTGTGTCTAATATTTTCTAATATTTACGTTTTCACTACTCATTAAACTACTCTTATTTCACTTTTTAAATTTTTTTGTTTGTCGTTTTGGTTACCTCGCGGCAAACGTTTTTATTTCAAGTCGTTAAAAGAGTAGTTTTAATATGTTCTTGTGTCTTACAATCAAAATTGATTTCCTTTTATGGTCATTACGAGATATTGTACTAACAAAATACATAATTACAACAAAATGAAACGACATACTTTACCATTAACAGTACTTTATTTACAAAAGCACTAACTAATACACTAATAGCTAGATAATGCTATTTTCTATACATAGTGTGTGGCATGGCCAATATGATGTAAGGAGCAAAACAGTTAAGCTAGATTGTAAAACAATAATTACTACTCCATTCCAAGGCCTCTGACAAATATAATTAATTATACACGAACTAACAATAAATACTTTCAGTAATAATTAATTAAACTTTCATCCAAGTGCAAATATAATTAAGAACTATTATATAATTAGTTTTAGCTAGCAACATATTCATTACTACATGATGATAACAAACCTCGTTCGAGTAGACCAAACCGGTCACAGAATAAAAAAAGGTTAAAAATTAACCGTTACAAATGCGAAAGGCCAAACAGCCAAAGACGAGGCTAGCTATTAGACTTGTATGAACTCTCGCCTGACGAGTCGGGCATGCGCGCCTTCCGCCGCGTCGATTTCAGGATAAATTCCTTTTTCGCCTTGATGGCGCGCTGCGCCGCCTTCTGTTCCATCTCCACGCAGTGTTCCGCGAACATCAGCTGCAGCGGCGCGTACATGTGCGGCAGCAGTTCCAGGTCACTCATTGTCACCTGAGGAACGTATTTTATCTGTACTTTATACATTTGTTGAAATACTAGAGATAAGCGGTATAAATCGGTGGGTAACAATGCAGACGACCTCTGCATGACGTCTACCTCATATAAGATTAGGTTTCAGGCGAAAAAATAAGATTTCAATCGGTGTCAATCGAATGTATGCCGGTGACTCTAAAAGGCATGGACATGACACCCCATCAGTGTTGGTTATTGAAGTAGACTGTAGATCTGGACCACAAACAGCTATGAATAAATATTAAAAATATTGCTGAATATCGTTAAAGAGATAGATTACAATCACTACACAGTATAAAGTCGCTTTCCGCTAGCCGATATCGTAAAACGAGATAGATCAAAATATTATACATACATTGTATTGTATACCTTAAAAAGGTCTACTAAAGAGTCCGCGATGGCATACATCTATCGCTTAGGGATAACACATAGGGTGTCTGCGTTTATAATAAAACTCGATGATTTGTCTGATACCTGCGATTGGAAAATCGATCTATCCATTACTATTAAGTAGGTCATATAGGAAGTGGTACATTTGTCCCGTACACGACATATCGTCGCTTAAGTTCTAACACCGCGTATGTCAAAGTTGGCAACTTAATAATTAAACCCAATGATAACACGATATTACAATTCTAACGGTGCAGTAAACGTTTTATACCGTGTATTGTTTTAACGAAATTTATTTTGCACTAACTAAATACACAAGCAATTAGTTTTAAAATGATTTTATGAAACGTGAGCAATGTTTTCTTAATCGTTACAAGGTGTCAACATTTTGACTTACGCGGTGTTAGAACTTAAACGACGACATATAAACTTAACTATAAAATTTTATGTCGCAATTACAAGGGTGAAGGCAAGATTTAATAATGATATGGCTGGATGATTGTTGAGGTGATATCAGAAATGTCATACTTGTGTATAATTGATCGGGACGTAGAGAAGGAGTGCATGGTGAGTGACGGTGAGTGACGGGCAGCCCGGCAGGGCTGCCAACAGACCTGCATGTTGTCGAAGGCGACGCCGACACAGCCGCCGCCGTGCAGCAGGTGCGCGTTGAGGCGCGGCAGGCGCGCGTAGCGCTGGCTGAAGTGCGTGAGCAGGGTGTGGCTGGCGCGCATCTGGCGGCCGATGTCGATGGCCTGGCTCGTGGTCGAGTGCATCTTCATGCGCGCCTCGCAGGACAACTCGTCCTCCATTGTGGCTTCGTGAATGAGCAGCGTTGATTTATCGCCTGCTCGGAGAAGGTGATGTCAAACTGTTATACATTGGCGCCGACAAACGTCGATGCTGTGGTATTTCATGATTTTAAAGCTTTCAAATTACGATCAGACTTTTATCTACGACAAAAGTTTACTAAAAAAACAACTCAGTGTGACTCAAACAAGTGTCATGTACGTACATTAAAGAAACGTTTCTTTTTTTGTTTTTATTGATATTTCACATTAAATTTTCACCAATAAAAATAAGGGCTTAGTGAAAAAAAATAATGTTATCAAACAGACAATAAACATCTATACTAATAATATAAAGAGAAAATTTTTATTTTCGTTAGTAATGAATAGGCTCAAAAACCACTGAACTGATTTTAGTAATTGATTTATATTTTCCTGACCCCATGGCGCCGATCGTGCTAATCCTATCTTGTGCGCCAAAGGTCGTAGGTTCGATCCCCACCCAGAGCAAATATTTATATGATGAATATTTGCACTGACTCTGTGTCTGGGTGTTATTTATATGTATCTGAGTATAATATTTGCAATTCCTCTGTTGTTTGATACCCGTAACCCAAGTGCTTTAAAGCTACTTATTTTGGAGTCAAGTCATTATATTACATGTAGTGTTCATTTATTTATTTATAGTAGTGACAAAGTCTAAAACCGTCCTTCCCTCCGCTCTCTATATACGCCTATGCTCAGGAAACGTAGCAGACTTACCTAGCTTAACCAGCTCCAAGCTGGGTATAGTGTCACCAGAATATGTGATCTTGTGGCGTCCGTTCACGTTTACGGTGACACCGAACGCGTTGGGGCAGTGCGACACCAAGCACGTCTCTATTTTTTGCACACCGATGTCCGACAGCACCGCTGATGTTATGTCCACCACATTCGTCTCCAAATCGTATAACTAGAGGGAAGAGTATAAACACGAGTAAAACACTTGCTGGAAGAGCAGGGACCGGACACAAACCCATATTTTATATAAAAACCCCAATTTACAAGAGGTACACAAAGATTATCTGTTTAATGATATATTGAATGATTGCTTTTTTCTTTTGATTTGTAAGTGCTTCGACTTTATTATGTACCTTGTGTGGAGGACGCAGACAGCAGTATCACTGTCAATACTACAGCAGCTGTCAACGTATACCTACCTCTTTAGTTGAACGTTTTTATCAATATCTTGTGACTATAAGAAAAACAAAAAGATCAAATGCAAAGAGAAAACAAAGGCATTGCAGGGAATAGTGTTAGAGAAAAGAGTTTCAATTTGTGACTATAATGAAGGTTTGTTAATAATTGCACAAGACCATATTTAATAATTTACATTAATGGATTGATTCAGTAGTAAAGTTCATCATATCAGCCATTGAGAGTCCACTGCTGGACGAAGGCCTCCCCAAGAAAGGGGTAATTTTGCCGCACTGAGCAATTGTGTTTCATAGATCGCAGTTTTCGCAACGGGGATGCCGCTGCCCATACCCGCCCTGTGCATTTGAACTTCACTGTATTGGATGGATATATATATTATCTAAATTATAAACATGTCGGAAATCTCATTCGACTGCTGTCCCCCGACGGCGAACGCGAGTGTACTGTTATAGAACTAGTATGCGAGATGAGATGCTATAGGACTCACCAAGTTCTGGTTGGGTACCAGTTTGTAGTCTCCGCGAATGGTTTCGAATTGCGTGTCGTAGATCGAGAGCCAAGAGTAGATCTGTCCGGGCGCGAGCAAGAACACTGGCTGGGGTTTGACGTTTATCTCGGCGAAGGCCTCCCGGCGCGCTTGAAGCAAGCCGATCAGACCTGAGGTGAGAAATTACGATTATAATACAGACATATGAATCCATCAATTATCATCATCATAGCAGCCGTAATACGTCCACTGCTGGACATAGGAATCCCCAAGAGAAGGGGAATTTACCCATGCAATTAGGCAAGCGTACCTTCGCGACGGGAATGCTGCTGCCCATCTCTGCCCTGTTGCATTTGAGCTACACTACTTAGAGTGGATATACCGCCATCTGTATGTTCTGGTTCCTCAGTCACAGTCTTCTTATGACACACGACTATCACGGAATCCATATATTGCGCATGTTAAGAAGTAACATGATGGCACTTGAGACAACTACGTATTGTTTTATTTGGTCGTATACCAAATACACATCACGCCTGTGTCACATCGGGGCAGGTAGAGACTATAGATCATGGATAGTAAGTGGTGCTATGATCTTGGCATAACTCTATTGTAATAGTCTCGCATTAGTGCTTTCACACACGCTCGTTTATTCCTAGTACTTCCTTTCTTTTTTACCTCTTCTACCTGGTTAAGATATGTTTGCCTAGGACGTCCTATACAAACTCTTCCATTCAGTTCCGCTCTATATATTTGTGCAGTAATTCTACTTTCCCCCATTCTTCCATCTTTTCCACACAAATATCTTATCACATATTATTTATCTATCTCTCACTCCCACACCATACATACTACGAAGTGATTTTATTTCAACTGCATTTATTCTACTCGCGTGCTTCTTATACCAATCCCAACATTCACTACCATATCTCAGTGTTGGAAGCAACACGCCTCTATGAACAGGCAGTTGTGCTCTATTTTTTGACGTTTTAGTTGCCTATAAAAGAAAGTAACACTATTACTAGCCTTCACTCTTCGTTAAATTTTTTCTATACCTTCCATATATTAAATATCTTATTCGCAAACAATAGCCGTATGTACTTTTTGTAAATTAAAAACATATGGACTAGTCTTACATTTACCGACAAATAGGTGTCACCATTTAATGACTAACTAAATATTCACCAAATTTATTCGGTAATTTGGCCTATCTTCTTTTTGTTTTATAATTAAATAATAATCACACTATATAACATGAGGTAGACCTCTTACAAGGGTCACCTGCATTGGTACTTTACTTCTACTTCTACCCCAGCAGTGTACGCATTTCTGTTTCGGTTTGAAGGGTGAGAGAGGCAGTGAAATTACTGAGTAATCTGACATAGTATCCTTAGTTAAGGGTTGGCGACACTTTTGTGATATTCTTGTGATGACGTATACGTATACGTTCACTGACTTAGAAATATATAAAAAATGTACATATAATAATAATAATAATAACAATAAATTCACACAACATCTCATACATTGATCCGACTCAGAGATAAGTCGCTTAAAGCACTAGTGTTACTTATATCAGACAACAGAGAAATCACAAATACAATACGAGAATACATCGAGATACACCGAGACACTGAACAAACTCAAATGTTTATCATATAAATATTTATCCTGGGTGGGTGGGTACCCACGATGTATTTAGTGTCCCTTTAATAATCCTAACTAATCCATAATCTATATTTAAGCTGACTGACTGACTGACTGACATATCAACGCAGGGCCTAAACCACACCTAAGGATTAGAAACTTATTGTTGAAATTTCGAACTTTAAATAAATTAAGGGAGCAATAAGAGTTTTTAAAATACAAATTCAAGGGTTAAAACGGCCGTGCTAAATTAGTATGAAATGTTGCTGTTTTAGAAGTTATTAGAATGAAATTCAGTGTAAATGTTCTTCATTGAAAATCATGAAATACGTATAATTTTTTTTCGAAAGTCATCCCTTAAGGAGGTAAAGGAGGGGCAAAGTTAGTATGGAAGTTGTACAACTTAACGCGGGTGAAACGGGCGCTGCTAGTTACCTATATGATGGTCCGCGTGTAGATGTGACACGTAGATTGCCTTCAGCGTGCGCATGAACGCGTTGACCCGCTTGGGACCGAAAAACCTCACCAGCTGCCCGAACGTGCCCTCACCGCAATCAAAAATCATGGATCGGGTCTCGCTGGAACAATAACATCTCTGTTCACCCCATGTGATCCCAATTCATATTTTTGGCTTCGATAGCTTTGTGTTGCGGTATACAAAATATCCGGGGGAAGCTGTACTCACTCAATAAGCAACGCGATCCCGCTCGTGTTCCTGGTTTTGCTCGGTATACAAGAGCCGGTGCCCAAGAACAGTACCCGGGGGAAGGGCGACTTGTCGGCCTGCGCGGCGCGCAACTCCGCGGCGTGCCGCTTGAACGCCTCCAAGCTCTCCGTGAAGCCTACCATGTCCATCGACTCCTGGATGTACTCTTGGATATGCAGCTTAGGCTCAGCTGATCTGAGGGAAATCACATCAATGCTTTGTAACATACATAGCTTTTGCAAGAATTGTTCTTCCTATGTTAACCTATTTAAATTGAAAAAGTATTTTATTTGATTCTGAGATATGATAATAATAAGATGTATAATCATCATCATTATAGCAGCCGTAGAACATCCACTGCAGGATATAGACCTTCCCTTGATAGGAGGAATTTTGCCCATAATAGGGTAGGTTTATCTATCAAAATTAATCTATGAACTACTCTCTAGCATAAAAAATACGAGTATAACACTATTTTGTTATATAAATGTTTTTTTTTATTTCCAAAATAAAATTGTAAATATTATTTTTATATCATGTGACCGAAAATGCCGGATGCATAACTTCTTCCTGAATGACGTCAAATGAGTACAAACAAGTAACCTACAACAACAGTAAAAAGTTTTATCTCTTTAAATCAAATTTGTGGTTTGTTATATTTTTGGAAATTTAATACCTTATTATTTACAAACGGTACTGTTGCCCGAAATAAACACTTTAATACATAGGTTTAAAAGGCAATATAACCTCTACGTCTGAGTTAGATCTAGTAGTATCTACTACTAGTTAATCTTCTAGTAAACGAAATACTCTTCACAATTAATAATTTATGCATGAAAAGGTTAATTACGTACATTAAAGTTATTCTCACACAGGTTTAGAAGTGATTTTGTAGAGAGTTCTGGTACTCTGATAAATAACTTTTCTGGAGTCTTAAATGTTGTGTTACCATTAGGCACTAACACCAACGATACGTTAATTGAAAGCTCATTATTAAGTTAAGAAAAATATAAAGTTCAATTCGCACTTGCATTTAACTGCAATGGTACGTTTGACATTTGTTTCTGTTCATATGACGTCATAATAATGGCGGCAGTTGCTTTAGCGCGAATATTTATTGTTTAAATTTAAAACTTTATTTATACAACTCTGTACTGCATTTGTGTGTGTTTTATTTAGTTTAAGAGTATGGATGATAGTAATAGCAGAGCCAGCTAATATTTTAATTTATTGCTTTATATTGCTTTAATTTGTAATTTGATATATGTAATTTATTTGTGGCAAACAAAATAAAACAACATTACACAGATAAAAAACTGTTAACCATAATCAAAATAGCTCAACAAGCTATGAAGAGGGCTGTGCTCGGAGTCTCTTTACGCGATAGAATCAGGAGATCGGAGATTCGTAACAGAACCACAGTTACCGACGTAGCCCGGCGAATTAGTAAGTGACAGTGGGCAGGGCACTTAGTACGCAGAACCGATGGCCGATGGGAGTCGTAAGGTTCTGGTATGGAGACCACGTACCGGCAAGCGCAGCGTAGGGCTTCTACCCGCAAGATGTACAGACGATCTGACTAAAACCGCAAGATCGCGCTAAACACAGGCCGCATGCAACCGGTCCTATTGGAGATTACTTGGAGAGGCCTATGTCCAGCAGTGGACATCTTATGGCTGATATGATAATGACCCTAAACTATCCCTTAAATAAACGCATATTCAACTGAAAATAACTACCTGTCGAGTACCTTCTTCGGCCTCAAATGAAACATGGTAAGCGTGTGACCCGCAAATGTCTCGAGGGCCTGCCCGTTTTGGGGCTTAGAACCCTGCGCCGCCTCTCCCCCTCGCTCCGCAGCCGGTTCGCTGTCGTCCCCGCTCGCGCCCTCCATGTTCATTATGCTCTGGAACTGCGCGAGCGCGATCTATGGATTGTACATTAAATGCTACCCACAACGATAACATCAAATATCAGGATATCTTACCGTCCAAAACCATGGGGCAACTGTTGGTGCAAAACAACACAAAATATAAAGCAACAGCTCAATTGCATAAGCTATCTTCAAAAATACAACTTACTACAACTATCTACAATAGGCTATGTATATGTTATGCTAGCTGTCAGCGATAGTTCATTACAACTTATTAAAATAATAAGTCACACTTGTAGTTTACCGTCGCCTACCTGGGACAAAAAGGTTTACGTTTAGGATCACTACGTTGAAACCTGCCATATTTATTCACCTTCTCAGAGAGGCCTGGAGATAGGACACCAGTGTCTGTTTCAAAGCGATATGCCTGTTTTACTTTGATCTTGATCTCTTCTAGTTCCTGTTCATCAGGGATACAGGGGCTGGATGGCTGGTTTCCTCCAGCTGGGCTTATTTATTTCGATATTGCACATGTATATTTTAAGGTGTTACATTATATAACAGTAGTGTGGTACATGACTCTGTCAGGGTGTCGCAAAAACATACTTAAAACTAATACCTTAAAAACTTAAAACTAGTAATTTCGCATGCATTCGACCTACACGAGCTTTCCTGGAGTCATTTTATTTTTCTTTCAAAAATTCGTTTGCAGTGTCATACGATTTTTTTATGAAATATTCTTTTAATTTACTTTTAAATATATTGATATTGTTTTCAATTTTAATCGCGATTGGAATCTTATTATATACTAAAATGGATCGGTATTACGGACTAGTTCTATATGTATTTATAATTTAGGTGGGGCAAAATCTAATTATGTTAGCGGGCGGGGATTTTATTATTTTCAAAATATGTTTTTATAACAATGCTAAATATTTTATTATTATAATAATGCTACAATTTAACAACACTATGCGTCTTACCTTGTTCTTGATATCTTCAAATGCCTGCTCATCAGAGCTGTTAGTGCGGGGCGGCGGTGTGTTCCACACCGCGGGAATGCTGTTGTCCTTGAGTAGCGGGAAGACGTCGGGGTCGAGCAGGTGCAGACGATGCTGCGTACGGTGCGCCGACTCTGAACCTAGACAGGAGTTCTGCTCATTGAGGAGCAAGTGGCGGGTGGTTGTGCCGAACTTTTGCATGAAGGCCCGGTACCTAGAGTGGTAACAAAGACAGTTTTATTCGAAATTTCTGTTGCATGCGAACCGGCCGATAATGTCCACGTCGTTCGATTGACCCCTACTCGTCGTTGCAATTATGATGTTTTTTTACATTATATATCTTTTTTAAAAACAGTCTACAATGATACATTATTAATATACTACAAATGTATACCACAACTTAAAAGTCAAGATAAAAGACTTAAGTTGCAGTGTTAAATTTATATTAAATCTCAAAAAATTTTAAACATTTCCAAATACATAGCAATTGGAATATTTACTTTTAATGAAGTTGTGTCTGTGTAGTTCTCTCTAGTGTTCTTATCTCGTGCACCAGAACTCGTATATCTGATCCCCACCCAGTACAAATATTTATATGATGAACATTTGTGTTTGTTCTGTGTCTACATACTTATTAAATATGTGTATTTAAGTATTATTTTAATAACACCTCTGCTGTCTGAGCCACTTATCTCGAAATCAAGTCAATATGTGTTCTTGACTATACTAAAAATACATTTCCCTATCAATATAGACAAATTGTTCGAAACATACGTACGTGGGATGATTATATACGTCGCCAGATGTGAAATGGACTATAAGAGTCGGGATCATGTCTGCCGGATTCACACCGTCATCAAAATACGCCGCGAATTCCTCCTCCTTCAGGAATGTAATGTCTGGCACATCCAACACTGAAGAAAGGATAAAGATTAACACGAAAAGTACCAATTGCTAGATCACCAAGAAACATTTTTGTTGGAGGTAACTTTGTATCCAACTTATTCCAGTGAGCCCGTTTTTAATAATAACCGTATACTTGCCCCGTTAAACAAGGTTCGGGAGAAAGGAGCAGTACCGATGCATTACAATAATAACAATTTACCAATAAAGACTGGGCCTGGGTCATCAGGCGTCTTCACATCCTTGGACAGTACCAAGGTGCCGCACGGCAGAAGCACGTCAAGTCCTTTCTTCAGCTGTCCCAACAATGGGCCTGGTTTCACACCTTTCTCGACGCACTTTGCCAGGTCCAAGGTACCCAGCCTTTTCTAAAAGGTAATTTACATTGACTTAAATCTGAATTTAGATTTAGGTTGTCCAGTATGGGTACTAAACCAAAATAAATGTCTACCTTGAGAGTGCAAATATAGGAAACTGCACAATTAGATTTTTTCTTAAGATTTTTATTTACTTTTTCAGTCTTTAAAGTCACCGGATCTAAAACAGATAATAAAATATGCAAAACTTTATAAAAATAATTCAGCTAATAATATTATGTGAATTTGAATAAATAATGTTATTTACTTGTTTTTAATTTATTAGAATTGTCTGTTTTGCATTTCTCTTTATTGTCAATTTCAATATTAAGTTCAGCTCGGTAATAATCAGTGTCATCATGGATAAATTCTTCATATTGTTGATCTGAGCTGGCTTCGAATTTTGCCTTTTTCGCAGGTGGAGTGGGTGGTGGATTTGCTGGAAGAAGTGAATCCTGAGGAGCTCTGTAAAAATCAAATAAAACTGATAATATTAGATAAAATTTATTACAGTGCAGTACACCTGCCGTATTCCTCGCATACTTAACTAAAAAGTTTTGTGTTTAATTAAATTTATTAAATAACTTGTATAAAATTGATTTTTTTTATAAGAATTGATTACATATAAGAATATTACACACTGTACTGATTCTCTTTAATAAATTTGTATACAAGAAATTCTTTATTTTTGTATTCATATGTTTAATATTTGTAGATGGTAGGGATTTTGTCTTGTATTGTGTCCTGTCTTCGAGTCAATCACCACCCAGAATAAATATTTATATGATGATATATATGTTTGTTCTGTGTCTGGGTGTTAAATATAAGTATTTAAGTAGTTTATTTGTGATTACTCTGTTGACTGAGGTTCGTAACACAAGTGCTTTAAGCAACTTATCACAGAATCAGGTCAATGTATGAGATGTGTATGTGTATTCCCGTCAAACAAACAAACAATTAAATCTTTCCTCTTTATAATATTGTTATAGATTTTGATAATTTTATTTACTTACAGCACAATATATCTCACAGACATGACACTGTCCTCAAAATCTTCTGTAGGACTGCACTTGGCCATGCCAACCTGCATTTCTTTCATTATAACAAATCTGCTTGTTGCATTATATAATTCATCCTGGAAACACACAAATCAATGCATAATGTTGATAAAACAGTATTGAACTATTAAGGATACTATAAAAGGTTTGTATTAAAATTTTACATACATCTAGAGAAGAGAGATAAGATAATATGCAAACATTAACTTACAAGGCCATCTGGTCCATGAAGAGTGATATTGGGCACTCCAACATCCTGCAGGGTCAGTGATAGCCCTGGAAGTCCACCAATATTTTTCCATGTTTTGCTTGTGATGAAGATATGTTCCAGACGAGACAGCTTCACTTTATGTTCGTGGGCTAAGCGCTGGGTAGCTTCACCACAATTGAATAAGTACCTGGTTCAAATTTATATTACTTTATTATTAGAAGTTTCTTTGCTAACAGTAGGATTTGATAATTGTATGAAATATAGTAGAAAATGTAAATAAATCTTTGTATATTACAATTTGATGGTGATACTTATGGCAATTAGTCATCAGCCATTGGAAGTCCACTGCCACTAAGGGTAAAGGCCCTAGTGTAGTTAAACGATGGGGATGCTGCTGCCCATCCTCGCAATTAACATTTGAGCTACACTGTTACAGGTGGATATACCGCTAAACTGGTCCGGGTGTTAAATATTAGTATGTATTTAAGTATTGAATTTGTGATTATTCTTTTGTCTGATGTCCGTAACACAAGTGCTTTAAGCGACTTATCACGGAATTAGTTAATGTATGAGATGTGGGTATTTATTTATTATTATTATTTACTTATGACAATAATTATTATCATTATGGTAGCCTTACCTTTTCTGGTCTGTAAAAAGATAAAGAGTATTAGGCGCTCCACGAGCTCCTGAACCAATTACTTGCAAATAAGCAGTACTAGGAGCATATTTATCAGACCTTCTTAAAGAATTATTTCTTAGATGCTGAACTTCAATTATTCTTGCAGTATTTTCTTTCGGCATATCGGCTAGAATTTCCAATAATTTCTTAGTGGGATATTTCTTGTAACTACGAATATTAATGCTACTAGCTAAACGAGAACTAAACAAAACACTTATACCGTACATGTGTTTTGAGGTTATTTATTATTGTGAATCAAAGTTTACGAGCAATTGTCTGGAATTTCATGAAGCACGTTGGTGTACGATTAAGTACATATAAAATTAGGTTTTATTGATCAGCTAACAATGACACATTTTTAGATTTGGAACACTATCTTCTACGATTGTCTTGATGTGAGTGATAGATATTTGTTTATTAACATTTAATCTATGGACATAAGGGCGTTAATGCAGAATCTTTATATTTTCACTCAATATTTGGTCGCATATGCTGTCAATTCTCCACAAAAACGTCACAAGAAATTATTTTACTGATTTCAGCTCCATTCTATTTTATTTTAATAATCATGGACGATTATTTTGGATACATGAATATACAACTTAAGTATTTGCATTACCTACGCTAAAGTTTGTAAAGTATCGTCACAAGCATATATCTTAGTTAAAATTAAAAACGTCTAAATGATTTCATGGGTCAGTCACTATGCTACTCATTTTGCATATTTGAACAGTTTACTATCACATCACTACCACCTAGTGTTGCTACTTAAAAAATGTCCAAAGTAAATGTAATTTGGAGATGTGGTTAGAACACCGGCTTAGAAAAATCAAAAATGGCGTTCTGTACAGCTGTGGGTTGCGCAATTTTATTGTAAATGTGCATGAAATTTATAATAATTATTAGGTTTTAAGTGCATTAAGTGATCTAGACTATGGACATGATATTTTTGTGTGATTTGCAGTGTATATATTCTGGAGTGTATTGTTAATATTCGTATAGTCCAAATCTGTCGTGGACCGTGTATTTTTTTGTGTTGTGGTGATGTATGAAAATTATAAATAATGAAACGAAAAATAATGCGGCAGTGGAAATAATGAATCAATAATGGGTATGCTATGGGGAGTGTTATTCGTGGCCTTGACTGGCTCACATTTTGGATATGGATTACCTGTCGGATCAACGCCGCAAACCTACCCCTACGGTGAGTCATTCAATAACAAAAATATCATGTTTTTGTGTAAATAAACAGTTTATTTCTTTTTACTCTCTATAAAGAATCTTTGTTACCATTTACTGGCTGAATAAAACCGTATTCTAGTTTTTGTTGTAAAGATGCGTGTATATATGAAATAACAGCGACTCTTTTGAGGGTAATTTCTTAAAAATAATTGCTTCCGTCTATTTTCTAACAGGAAATATTAAAATACCTGTTGGGATTCTTATAAGAATGTTTGGTGCTACATTCTATAAAAATATGGTTATGTATTGTTCTACATTGCTATTTTATCTTATCATGTTTTTTTATAAATTGATCTACTAACCCAGACTTATTAAAATTTGAAGTCAAGAAAAACATTGATCACTGATTTGTATTAATAGGCAACAGTAAATAACAATATTCTAATTGAACATTATTTTTTTATTGAATGACAATCTACAAGTAATTATTTTCATGTTATCTATATAGTCAGTCATAAAATAGAGTACTCACTGCATATAATGTATAATTTAACCTACCTTCGAATTTCTTATACCTATACAATATCATCTTGGAGGTAATATTGAATAGGAGGAATTAACTGTACAGCAAGATTAGTGTTGTTTTGTTCACTATTATTATTTTGTTTTATTTCAAATAGTAATTTTTACATGGATCAGGATATGATTGAACTAGGGTAATTGAACAACTATATTTCAGATGGGAGCAGTAGGGAAGCAGTGGAAAGCTGGGGTTCTCAAAGTGGGTTGTTTACTGCAGTACCTGCACTGGCATTATTAATCACCGCTGTTGGTTTGCTGTTTGGATGTACTTGGTGCTACCGACACAAGGATTGCAAGGTAACATAGATATTTTAGAATCTTATTTTTGTACATTGCTATCCTTCCAGTAATTTACATGAAATAATTTAATGTTATGTGCTAATGATCTGCCCCATTATTAATATCAAAGGAAAGTGATTGGATATTAATAATTGTTTTTATTAGTTTATCTGTCTTTTTTTACTACTATTTTTTCTGTAAACCAAGCATACAGCCTCTGTGATGGTCATCATTTGTTATATCATAAGGATATCAGTACTATCATCATTGTGCTTATGTAATTGTTTACCCCAGCAGTTCTCTCATCCTTCAAAATGAACACTGCTTTGCTAGTCCTGTCAGTTAGCACATATATGTGAGGTATAGGCAACCTTTGTGAGAGGTTATATAAAATGTGTATTATATATTTTTATTTTATTAAAAGGTTACCAACAATTGTTACACTGTTACTAAATAAGTTATTATTTTTTTTTAATCTTGTTAAATGTTGATTTGTTCTTCTTTTGCATAAATTCTTAATTTATTATAGGATAGCAAACCCTTTTTGCCTTGGGTGCAAATGATTTCAACTAAATCTGCTGTACAGAAATAAATACAGATACTTATTTGTTTAACCTGATTTTATGTCACAAAATTAATAATTATGAGTTAATAAATGAATCTGAGCCAGTGGTGTTTCACTCTGATAATCTCTTAAACTGTTTTCATAACTATTGTTGTAATGCTTTCACTGGCTTAGAGTATCATGCTACATATCACAGTTTTGGAGCAAAATTTTTATTCTAAATATATATTTAAGTATATTTCTGTTTCTTTTATGTTTTTCGTAAAATCGTTAAAAAGCAAATAGAGAATTTATAAATAAAAGATTGTATCAGTTGATCTAATATATGCTTCATAACAGTAATTCACATCTACTAATGAACCTTATCCAGTGAATTATATATTGCATAAAAATCAAATAACATTTCTCTATTATGGTCTCAACATAATAAAATTATTATGTAATAGAAATTCGTCCTAGTCCGAACTGGACTCGCGCACGAAGGGTTCCGTACCATTATTTTACAAACTTAAATTATTTATATCATATGTAAAAATTTCAACTATCTAATTACCACGGTTAATAAGATACAGCTTTTTGATAGACAGACGAGTAGACGGACAGACAGCGAAGGTTTAGTAATAGGGTTCAGATTGCACCCTTTGGGTATTGGTGGGAATCCTGAAAATTATCATTTTTGTTTTGGCTTATCTCCACTTTTTTGGCACTTAGCTGCTATATTAGCAAGTAATAGAAATTATTTAAAAAATATGAGTGTCGTCTATAGAACAAATACCAAAAAAAATCTTAATAAATTCCGATTCATATATGAAAGTATAAATATCGATAATACTGACTGAATACTTAATCTAAGTGCCCTTAATCTAAAATAGTACGCACACACATCACATTCAAAAAGTGGTCCTGTTTGGCATTCAAAAACAGTTTTTCTCCTCTTAATAGGCTAGACTTAGTGCCACTATGATCGGGCTTGATGAAATACTTGTTTAATTTTAATTTATAACGCGTCGCCTGCGACTCCACTCGCATGAGTTCGTGTTTCTGGAAATTTCCAGTGCCTGTGGGACTAGCTATCTCGTAAGAACCTTTTTCACTAGTGGAGAGTGTATAACTTGTATATGGCTGTTTGGCTACGAATTTTTGAAATTTAAACCAATTTAACTGGTCTGCTAAACTATGCGTACCTAAAATGTTTTCTTTTCCAAAATAAAAGAGACCGATGTTACTTCTTTTAATTTAGCTCCGTGGCTGTGTCTTGTTAGAATTGTCCCAGCTTGTCGGGAACAATAAGTCAATAATAAAAAAACACAATGTATTTTTATAAATAAATTTACTTAGTAAAAATTATTTTACCATTACAATCAGACACTTCAATTTTTTTTATGTATTTATTACATAACTAGCAGCCAGAACTCGCTTCGCACGGGTGCAATGATAAAAAAATGGTAATTGGGTTGGGTACGGTTATCCCTAGGAGATATGCCATCGCGAACTTTTTTGTAGACCTTTTTACTGTGTACAAAACTGTACTACATTATTTTAATCTATCTCATCGGGTTTAGCCGGTGCCGTTTGCAATGTAATCTCAGAAATAGGACATCAACATGGGAAACCTCTTAAATTATCATTGTTTTTCTACTATAT
This sequence comes from Heortia vitessoides, assembly GCA_020976665.1. NCBI lineage: Eukaryota > Metazoa > Arthropoda > Insecta > Lepidoptera > Crambidae > Heortia > Heortia vitessoides. Next base: position 3,954,453 of record JACJUM010004390.1, read on the forward strand.
TATGCATGTATTATGCATATAAAATCCTCCTCCTCCCTTCCTCTTGAATCACACTTATCTAATAATAAAAACCGCATAAAAATCTGATGCTTAGCTTTAAAGATCTAAGCATACATAGAGATAGTCAGTCGGCAAAAATCGACTACGACGGCGACAGATAGATTCACCCGACTCGATATAGGTTAATAAACTTTTATCTAACCATTTATCTACATATTTAATCGGTTACAATGAACAATATCGATAAAGATATTCAATGTTTCATTCACTAAATTAAACATTTATATGCTCGTGACAATTCCTTATCGGGGTGAGCAAGCACTATTTATTTCTGTTTTCTAAAAGAATATTCTTAAATTTGGTCATGATGGCGCAGATGGTAGTGGTCCTATCCTGTATGCCAAGGGTTTCCTATCCAGGACAAATATTTGGCGGGGTATGTAAGTATTATATCTGTTTTATTCCTCTGCTGTCTGATGACCGAACATAAGTGCACTATTCTTCTATGTATATGGGTATGAGGTGGCGTTGCAATTGACGTCAAAAAAGTCCAGCATTAGAGTCCCACGGGGACTCACATTAAAATAAGTTAAAAGTAGTAAACTAGAAGTCAAAAAGACAAGCGGACATGATACCCCTCAGAAGATAGTGTCTTGACTAGACTAGACAGATGACGCAATTCAGTATAAATATTAATTCAATGCAACACAGTTTCGTTGTATTGCAAAACATAAATATGTTATTTCTAATCGTTATTAAATTTAAGTTAGAATCGCATTCGATAAACATATTAAAAATTATTATAAACTAGATATCTTGAAAGAACGACAACACCAACAACATATAATTATTGCTATGGAGGCTCGCGTGTTTTGTTATGGCATAATCTAGTATTAACTAGTCGCTTTTATAACTCCTAAAGTATTAAATTTGAATGTCTAACTGCTCCCTTATCAAGCTTAATTAATCTTGGCACAAGGATTACCATCGTACGATGCGATGCTGGATGCCGCCAGAAGACCGGGGTCGAGAACAACGACTCATAATCGAGTCCCCATGTGTTAACTCGTAGGCTCCCAAACTTATTTTCAACATTTTTTGGAAGTAAGGAATTATATAGAAGTAACAGTATATACGATCTATTTGTTCTCCTGTATCAATTGATAGTATAGTTATTTTTCATACCATAATCACTACTACTGGGCCTCTGGGATACTGGGCCTCTGCGTGATGAAGAGCGGGCACCGCAGCTTATGGACGTCTGTAACACTCGGGGTATTAAATTCCTGTTGCCGGCCCTGCAAAAATCTATTTACTTGCGATATAGAGAATCCTATAATATATATCAGTAGGAGCTTATTTCATATTTGATAGATTTAACCTTCTAAGCAAACGATATCAAGCAATATTTTTTCATCTTAAGGTTTATCGCTTTATTTTTTACCCCTAAGCGTGCGTATCTGTGTCGCCCACTTTAAGAAACACTGTGTTACTAATAAAAGTTGCACTCGTCTATCAGCGGACGGAGGGGTCGTCGCACTCCGCTCTTTACATACTATATGTATGCGGCCTGACCTACTGTGTGCGGATTTCGTATGCTAATGTTGTGTTCAATATTAATCTTAATGTTACTGTGTACTTATCTTTGCGGACCCACAATCAGCACAAGTTTGAAACAAAAATATGAGTATACAGCTTATCAATTGTTTTTTCTTTTACATCTAGTAAACTAGGTAGGGTTCCAGCGGCTTCGTTTCCAAACAAATGTACTCAAAGTAAAAGACCGAGTTACTCTTTTCGTACGTTCCGAATAGTTGTTGCCTGCGCCTTAGTTTTCGTTTTTCTTTAGTATGCATTTTTTTGATAATCATACTAGTGTAATTAAAAAACCCATTTACCGAATCAAGACTGTTTAAGTTATATCGATAAAAAGGCATCCTTTAATTACAGATTTTTTTTATTATAGCCCGAGTCTGGTTTAAACGCGTTTTGAGTCTTGCTCTAAGCCTGTTTGCTTAGAGCTTCACACTATAGGTATGTTGATGAATTGCAGCGAAACTGACGTATGCTTGACACTAAACATGCCTCCACTTACAGTTATACCATGAGTATAGATTGACCCAATTACCTGTCAGAAACTAGAACAGATCACCTCCGAGTTACATCCCAAGGTGACACCGACACTCCCATCCACACCCACTGGAAGCAATTATTCCTTATGCACACAACAACGGCTGACTCATACAGGGTTTGGTAGATCCATTTATAATTGAGGGAATATGAGCTTATCAAAATTTACGCTTTATTGGGTAGCGATCCGTTATTGGTTTGATTTATATCACCCACCAAACAATAGGTTTTGTAGTTGTTTTGTTGGATTTAGGTCAGAAGCATACCTACAAATGCTATAGGTACTTTCGCCTTATTAGGTCTCTCACTATTAAAAATGATACAACTTGTTATTCTTATTGTATAGAAGTTTATTGTTTTTTGATAACAGTCACCAAGACGGACCGCATTAATATTATATATGTAAATAAAATGAAATAAATGTAAATGTTTTACCTTTCAATGACTAAACAGCTAAGCGGATTATAATAAAATTGGGTATTTAGATAGATTGAGGAAAGTTCTCACGGGACGCGATATGGAATGTTCACAAAGCGAAGTCGCGGACGGATAGACAGTATTAAAATACTTAGGCATGTATTTAACTGACTAACTTGGCCGTCATTCGATGCTTTGATATTGTACTGTCGTCGGTAGCAGACTGTGTGAATTTTAACGTAACGTAACAACTAGAGTCTAGCAATACTTTGCTATTTGCATTGGCTAATGAGTTCTCAGCAATTCAAATCGCGCAATACAGATTAGCATTGTATCGGTTAACCTCCGTCCACAGTGATCCAAGGGCGGGGTCCCACCCACAGCCATTGTGGCATATCGCTCCAGATGGATACGCATGAGTCACGGGCTCACGAGGCAGATGGGACAGCCCGCGCGACTCACCGCGTCACCATCCCCGACATTTGGCACCATTGTCAAGATCTATTCTTCGCGGTGATGCTACATACTAGCTCCTACATGCGCACTTATCTGCATACGCTGTAAAACACGATCTATGCTTGTTAGTCACTGAATCTGTTTATTTCTTGCTATATCCCCGTGCTCATGTGATGTGATTCTAGATTTGATGTCGTTATTTTATGATCTCAAAGTCTGTATCGACGGCCACAAGTAAGGGGCAACCACACCGGCGTAAACTGAATTCGGGCTAGAACCAAATGTAATACATCACGTGGACCAGACCGCCGATTTGCATGGCGCATTTTCCTTTTGATCGCCTGTACATGTCTGCTCAAACACTTACAGTTTTATTGAACACTTTACCTCTCGAAACGGGGTCAGCGTTTGCATATGATATTTAGATTCGATTCATAAGCGAGATGAGTGCGGAGCCGAAACTGTTCTAAACCTGTAGACCTTGACTAACCATTGCAGAAACCGGCCAGTGTCAAATAAATTTGCACCGCTAACGTTTATACTGATCTTTGCTTTGGTACACGTACATTGTGTTAACAATAGTATACCCTTGTTTAGATTGTGAGTAGGCTATGAATCCGTGTAACTTCTACTTAATATTTTTCTAATTTAAATACATTGACTAAACTAGATTGCGTAAATATAAGCAGTAATAACAAAAAATGGCTGTTCGTTTCCTCTCAATAGCGAACTCCTCAATTTAATGAGTAGTATATTATATCGTATATTCAAATAAGACACATTTGTTGTTTTAAGATTCAATTGTATGTTGTTGTTTATTGTTTTTATTTTCCTTGAAAAAAAAGGAAAATAAAAATGCCTAGTAAACTTAAGGTATAATTTAGATTTGTATTATATACATATATACGTATTCGCTTGTAAAAGAATGAGTCAACATCGGCCACCTGCATTTCAATGACAATTATAAATAACAACAAATGCTGTGAAGATATACGTTTAAATGAACGCACGCAAATGGGCGTTTCCAAATCCTCATATCGTAATTACCTTATATGATATCTATTTTGCCTAACTGTACGTTCTCAGCAAGCTCGATGTCACACCGAAATAAAACTCTTCCTAGCCTGAAACAATACCATTCCTCGCGAATTCTTTGCACGTTGGACTTTGAAATGCTTCACATTAAAAACCCTAGACTACGCGCGAGACATTCACACGACACAACAACAAGTTTACGTGTTCATGTTTAGAAACTTGAAATTGCACCTTATTCGCAAGGGATTGGGATAAGATCGTACGTCAACAATTACACTTAGAAGTTGGGCGCCTGACGATGCAGTGGCGCTTATACTTGGCATAAAGCCCGGGGCTGGCACACCCTGTCGGCATGCCCCTCCCACGCCCTCATCGTTTCACACCTCCCCCATTGCTTCTCTTATTCATACACTAATATTAAAAAGAGCTTTTAACCCAGCAACGTATGTCATGTAGATTTTGAAAGCCGCTGATTAATAGTAGAGTAATGAAAACATCTATAGAATTTGCGTCGCGTGCCAGTATTAGTTTGTTTTGTACAGAACGCTTTTGGATACAACAGGGCGAATTCTCAGGTCTACAGATCTTTTGGTTACGATACAATTAACCTCAATTAGGTTTAGTTTTAATGAGTAGTAAACGAGGAAGAGCCGGCATGACGCCAGTTTCTGTAGCAATATCATTATGACTCATTGTTAACGACAGCAGAGATGAGTTGGAACCCTATCACGACAAATTTCTCATGCATCATGTTTATTTTCTGGTGGCTCGCGTGATGAAACTGCATTAATCTCAGTTTTCAAGGCTCGTCTTATACTGGCTGGCCAGTTTTAATAAATGCCACTCGATGATATATTTTCTCAAATGACATATGTTATCAGGGCCATTATTACTTTCAGTTAGTTTTTCTGTATAACTATGTTTCTGTATAACATTTCTAAAAGCATTATTTCTATCCAACCAAAATACTTGTGCTAATTAGACACTCAGTGGACTACCGACGTACAACGTGTAGTTAGAGTACACAAACCGTGAGTAAACAATCCGTAAACATAGTAATGCGTACATAGTTATTGTTACATATTTACATAGCAATGAAGGTGGTTTAGATAATAACTTATCGTTTTCCCCACAATGTCAGTCCGTGTTTATTCTATGTACGAGTATATACTATATACCTAAACAGTCCCTACGATCTTATCGTGAACAATTGTAATAAATTCACCAATTGCTGAGTGGGAACTTCAGGCTACGCGTGTCGTATTTACGTCCCGGCATTTAATTAGTCCCACGATAAAGTGCTTGTTTGCATTCGGAAGCGAAGAGATAAAACACGCTTTAAGTTAGGGCTGTACCAGATAAAGAAGGGCCCTTGGCTAAATCTTTAGAATTATTTACCTGTGGAGATATGTTCCTGACTTGTAAGGTACATATTATATTAGACAAATCAAATGTTATTGAGGTGATAGATCAAGCTGAAAGGTTATAAAACGTTGGTCTAATTAAATAAAATAAACTGTTTTCAAAACCATTCATCATCATTAACTTTTTTTACTAATATGCACACATTTCATACATTAACATAACTCCGAGGTAAGTCGCTTAAAGTACTTGTGTTACGGACGTCAGGCAACAGAGGAATCACAAATTTGATACTTAAACACATACTTTTAACACCCAGACACAATACAAACACAAATATCGCAAACGCAATATTATCTTTAACTCGTCAGTTTTGTGACACAATTGCCAAAGAATAGTATAACCCTACTACGTGGGTTGTAGTACATGCGCGGGCGCATCGCCGTTGAGTCACAGGCCGGGCCGCTAATTACAATGTTCGGACCACGTGCTCGCCTTGAATGCCGAGTATATATCGATTACTTTAGTGAATGGCTTCTTGTGGACCACATGAATTTCTATGACTAAGCGCATTGTTGTCATTAGCTAATGAATATATATGCTTGTTTCTTACAAGACATTGGTGTAGTAAGGAATAATGATATAAATAATGTCATTATGTATTTTCAGTTGTGTTAAGCATTAGTGGTACAGGATTAGTTGACGTCAATCGTTAATTTATATTTAATTGTAGTACACGTTTGTTTAGCAATCGCCATAAATTAAATGCCATATTCTATTAACACTTTGGAAGTTATTTTATGATAGTATTCATCAGTGTTTTTGTAAAATAGCAATTAATATAATTTTTAACTATAAGTATATGACAATGAATTTAATTATATTTCTGTTATTTTCATACATATAGATTTTTGCAAAGAATTAAAAAAATTGTTGATATCAAAGACCATACTTTTTTATAGACAATATTAGATAGATTTAAAATCACTTATATATCAAGAAGATATGATAAATGCCTGAATTTATTAATTTTACTAACATGTAATTTTCTTACAATTATTTTGAAACGTACATTTTCGACTTTATCCGTCAATAACCATGATATCCAAATTTTAAAATTGCTCCGTCTGCGAAGTTCCTATGTGTGTCTTCAAAGCTTTATTTTCTTTGTGAATTTATGAAAGTAAGTGTCAGGTAAGGTATTTGTAAGTGCATTTGATATCGCCCAGAAGAATGTCAATGTCCACGGTGCTATTCGAATTATTTTGGCAGCAATACGGTGTCATTCATTTTCAATCTATTTTTGTATGGAATTCACAAAGTACACCAAGCGAAACTGCATGAAGTTAAATTCTTTGTGTATTTTTCTCGTCGGTAACAAGTTGCTTAGTTGAAACGTCTGCGTAATATTTCACACTGATGGCACTTTATTTCAAATGTGCGGTCGTTAAATGCATGATTAATGCTTTATGTGGGACCGTAAAACAATTAGAAATACTTATTTATTTTGATTCGGACACGTGGTTCTGGACTGTCACTAGTTTCACGCGCGTTATTACTAAAACTCTGCGAATACGTCTCGCCATTTCGCTATATCACCGTACAATATATATTCATAGTATATTTATTTATTACAAACTGTCCTTAATGTCCCACACATTCAGCAGTATGACGCTGATTAGCTCGGTGTGTGACCTGTGACATATCCTCATTGTATATACTGTAGTTATGCTGCTGTGATGGGTAGATCTTGAAGTATTTTACGTTTTAATCTAGGCATTTTGTTGTGGTTCTCCATCAATGGCCGTGCCAGGGTTTTTGGATGATGTTCAATCCCTTCTTTGTAGCATTTATTAAGGCGTTTAATTTCCTGCTTCACAGTTGGTATATCCAGGTCACGATGTTAAACATATCCTACAAAATTACGTAGTTTTATTTAATCCTTGTTATTGTTTTCAAACATCTAAGAATAAGTTTGTTCTCACGAAATACCGCCATTGTTTGTTGTCTGCTTCGTCACCAACTAAATGGAATTCTTCACAGGTTATTAAAACTTGCCACTTTGCGAAGATGAACTTATCGTTTTATTAGAATTATCCTCATGTTAGTCACATTGAATCTTGCGTGCTGCGAGATAACTATTAGCATTTTAGAATAAAACCCAAATGCTTCTTCTAATAATCTAATTTAACATGTTTAGTTAAACGAGCGTTTATAATTGACTGTAAGCTCGGACTTTTCTATTTGCCTGCATTTTTGCGCTATAGGTCTGGTGTATCTTACACTTGCTGATCTAGAATATGTGAACCTAATATATGTTGAAGCTTTGTAAACGAAGGATATTTGCCTTTAATACCAGGAAAACAAGAGTTTTGGGGGGACGCGAAATAAAAGAAACACTGAGGACGACACAGGTAGAATGCTAGTATAATTTTAAAATAAAAATTGTGGTATATCTGACAACAGAGGAATCACAGATTATATATACTTAATACATATATCTAACACCCCGACACCTTGTCCTGAGAGGGGATCGAACCCACGACCTATGGTGCACAAGGATCACTACCATCTGCGCTATCGGGCCGGTTAATTTTATTAATATAGTTGTATTCATTTAATTTATCTCACCACATCAGCCATTGGAAGTCCAATGCTGGCCGCCCCAAGAAAGGGAAAATTTTGCCCATAATTGCTGCTCTGGGGAAGCGTGTTGGCAATCCCAGAGCGCATATGACGGGGATGCTGCTGCTTCTATTTTTTTTTATGACGAATGTAACTATTGTTTTAACAAGACCGTGGAAACAAGGTCAACACTTGAAATTAAACTCCCACCTCTCATGTGGTTCGTATTGTACATTGTAATTGATTATATTTGTGTGCTGTTGAGTCAACTCATCGACAGTAATAATTCACATCGCGTCATCAATTCACACGTTTGCCACTAGTACCTGCTTATTTACATGAATCGTGCGCGTCCTATGTACTTGAGTTTATATGTACAGATGGTGGTATCTGCCTTCCATATCATATTATTTCTATTTTAGTATTCAATAAATTTATCATATATTTTTTTCCTTATATTTGTTTGATATTTACTTGTAACTAACTGTTGAATATACACAAAAAAATTGCAAAAGCTGGTATATATTTAATATTTAACATATCAAGGAAATGTGTTTCGTTCAGCTGGCGGTTTTAAACAGTTTGCTTAATAGTTTGCCTACATGCTCTATTGGGTTCTTCCATGTGAGCCGGCAGACGAATCTTAAATGTTTCACTAAACAGAGCAACTTACAAGCACTTTTAAATATAAAAAAACCCTGATTAAGTTCTGTAATGAGCAGATAATCCCATATTAAATTTGTCACCAAGCAGCAAGACTTTCATAGTTACACGATAAATCAGAAAAGAGTTCCAGGAAAACATACGGTAACAAAGATCCCGTATCACCTTGGTCGGGTTGACGGAACCTACATTAGCATCGGCGGTTACAATTACGTACGTACACAGTCTGTCTAGGAATAGTGTTCGATTTATCCTACATAAACCGATCTTAAACACCTCTGGGAGAAGTAAAGTAAAGCCATTTGATAATACAGACCGTATTCAAAGTGTTGATGTTGTACAAACAACTAAACTTTGGTCTGAACTATATGCCGCGATACATATTGTACGTGCGCGCTTCGAGACATCACGACCATAAAATATTTACAGCTTCATTGTTGAGGGTATTGTTAGGATCACTACATAATGCTGCTACTGGAATACGCTTGTCTTTTCTTGCGAACTCTCGATAATAAGCTCTCTGTGTTGTCACCCATTGTTGATTCGACGAGAAAAGTGTTCCGATTATGTGGTTTTGTGTTCGATTGTGTCACTGCCGTTCCGTGAATGTGAGGTCATGCATGTCGGTTCACTCACTACCAAATTGTATTATGAAATGTACTTGTGGTTGGACTGTTAAATGTCATCAACTTTTAGGTAGGTATTAATAGACAATTACACGCCAAATTGAAAAAAGAATTGATACATTAACGCGGAATAAATAGAGATGTATATACGATCAATCGAAAGTAAGGATGTGGTTGATTTTCTCTCTGGTACAATAAATACTGTAACATTTCATACAATAAAACTAAGTGATTGTGACCTTACCGTCTAGACAGCTGTTTGATATTCTAGTGTTTCTTTTAATTGTAAGCGGCTGACCCTTAATTAGCATGTCCCAAAGGTATTGCGTGACATGTGACGATATGTTTCTCTTTTATAGCACCAAATCGTCTCTTTTTATAGATCATGATTTCGAAACAGACATCTAATCATCTTTTATGCGGCGTGTGGCCTCACCTACTTTATTCGTGTAGGAAACCGTATTTAGCGATGCAGCGGAATATAGCTTACCTGATTTGCACAACCAATCAAAACTGTTCGCACAGAAATTATTAGTCAAGAACATTGGGAATTTTAAGATTGCAAGAGGTAGATACACGTCTAGCTTCACATATCTGGTCATACGACGAATACTACTGAATAGACTTTCAATAAACTTATACATCAAAACAAAATGTCATATAATATTGTAGTGATATTCATATCTCATATTGATTGCCTAGTAAAAATAATTAGATCCCTAATTTGTAATAACAGGTTGTAAAGCATATTCGAAAGTGCATGAAAGAGGATATCCTCTTGACAGCAATCTTAAGAGAGGGTAGCGCCGACACTTGACACCTCCTGTCAGTTGTGTCGTCACTGCACCGCGCAATCAGACGTGCGAACTGGGACGCGCCTCGTAACCACTCAATACCTCCCTGCTTATAATTAATAGTCATACTCGGCAATATTAATACCAAGTTTTAATTGGAGACTTTTATGTCCAGCTGTGGACGTCTTGCGGCTGATATCTTTTATATTTGAAATAAACAGAAATTTGCTAAACACACAAGGCTAACAGCTTATATAACTAGGTTCCAAACATGCGTGCTCTAACCAATGACATGCAAAAATTGTGAATAAAAAGGGTATGTCCAATGAGGTATTGTCCACGCCATGAATGCAACTTGTATTGAATGGACTTCATGGTGGCTGACTGTCAAATCAGATGCGGCGAACTAAGCAAAGAGCATTTTTTACGCTCCCTTGTACTTTCTCAAGTTAACAGACCCATTACTTTTGACGGGCCCGAAGGTGCAGATGCTAGTAATCTTATCATATGCGCCAATGGTGGGTTCGATCCCTATCCACGATGAATATTTATATGATGTTATTTATGTTTGTTTTGTGTCTGGGTGCTAAATATATGTATTTAAGTATTATTCCTCCTTCTTTATGATTCCTCTGTTGTCTTACCGAGTCAGGTATGTATGAGCTGTTGTGGGAAATTCTTTATTTATCTGTTTTCTTTCTTACTTCGCAGCGTCTTCTTTATCTAGTTGATCTTCTTTATCTCAGGGATGATTCGATGTTTACATTTAAAAATTATGCGTGCCCACGAACTGAAGAATCCGTTTGCCGCTGTACCAAAACAGATGTTACTAATATAAATAGATTAATTATGTTTATATGATGTTCATTGACTTTGTTTCGTATTTATGATTAGCACCACCACATGACCAGATCGTTTCACCTCTTACAGATGTTGCCTCGATTCGTGTGGGTCTTAAATAATTACCAGTATCTTTTATTTTAAACGAATCCTTAGAAGTAACGACTTATCTCATGTAATGAGATTTCGTAATAATGTAAGGCTTATAATATAACGAGAAAGAGTTCAAAGGTTATAGCGAACAAGGAATTTGGTTTACAAAAACAGCTGGCGGGTGAATTTTCCTTGATGCGAATCCTGTAGTAATTGTTCTTACTCTCTTGGTCTTTGTTTTGTCCCTCCACGAAATTATGTTCATTAAGCTTTACATTGTTTATCATAAATCGAATTACTCATAGTAATTTCTTAATACCTTTATATGAAAAATTACAATCAGCTTTCTCATTTGTGAAAACTAAAATTTTGTCGTAAGATATCGTCACTTAAGTTCTGACACGGCATTATGTTTATTAGCCGTGAGGTGTCGTAAGAGGTGATTAAGTTACCAAAACGGACAGATGGCGGTATATCCATCCAAGACAGTGTAGCTCAAACGCATAGTGTAGGTATGGGCAGCATCATCCCCGTCGCAAAAGCTGCGCTCTGCGATTACCAACACGTTTGCCTAATACAGTTAAGTATTAACTACTAGCCATTGAAAGTTCACTGCTATACATAGGCCTCCCCAAGAAAGAGGGAATTTTGCCCATAATTGCCGCGCTGGGCAAGCGTATTGGCAATTGCAGAGTGCAGCGACAGGGATGCTGCCCATTCCCGCGTGTATGATCTGCTGTATTTTGGATGGATATACCGCCATCTGTAGATTCTGGTACCTTAGTCGCCTCTTACTATTCTACTCTGCCGGTACATCGCGGTATAGTTGAGTATTAATCATTAAATAGTTAAGTAAAAGCTTAATACACGTTACTAGTTATAGCACGACCACACGATCCACAACATAATAAACAAATCATGTCATATCATCCACGCCTCGCACCGTTTTATAATGTTTAATTGAAAATATACTGTCTCATGAAGTACTTTTCTTGCCAGCAGCCGAACCAAGGAGCGGATAATCAGGTAGTTGTCTCTAGTTCTATACCTAACTAGTGTTTGTGTTGTTTAACATGGGAATAGTGTTGATTGCGATCGTGCCGTCAATTTGCACCCGACGTTTTTACTGTTGCGCAACAATTGTTTACGAAGATGTGTGATTGTAGATGATAGTAGTACGTTGTTTAGAAGAATTTAAGCACCAGGCCTAACCTGTAATTTGTGTCGTCTTTTCACTAACACTTTTAACCGACTGTGTAACGATAACTAATGAAGTAGTTAGTAGATTATGAAAACTTTTAAAACGGTTTATTTATTTTAATATTTACTTGTTTAATGTCTTAATATTGTTCATCTCCAAAAATGTAGCCAAAAGGCAACTGAAATGACTGAAATGTCTTATTAAAATATTAAAGTAATAATAAATCGAGTTTAAAAGTAGATAGAATGTTTAACTTTTGTGTGTAGTGAACTCAAAATTCTAAAACTTTTTCTCTTTTATTGCATCAATATTGTTGTCGTATAATTACAACCATATTTTTTTCATCGATAGCTTTTCGCGGCCAGTGCGACCCACCTGCACGATGTCCGCCGCTCCAACCCGCCCGACTCTGGCTTCTCCGAGCCGGCCAACAACAATATCAGTGAGGACAACAACAACGGGCCCATCTCGCTGCGGGAGATGCAAAACATCGCCAACAACAACGCGGCCGCATACATCGTCAGCGAGAACGAGGAACGGAACAGAGTCAGCCGTGAGTCGGTGGTGGAGTTCGAGCCGCTGCCCACGGGGATCGGTGTGGCAGATCCGCTGGAGCGATGTGCTGATTGGTTTGGTAAGAAGAACCAGTCTCTCTTTCTCCCTTGTTCCCTTCCTAACTTATGCGGTACAATTTGTCGGCTTCGCGCCGCTAGCCTCATCATAATCATCAGAGCAGCCGTTAAATGAATGAATAAAAAATAATTTGATAAAAGAAACCGATTTGTCTAATCTAACGATAGCAATTTTCTTGAAAAAAGACTACTAAGTCACTTCTACATTTCACTATTCATTATGGTAAAGGGATATAATAGATTTAGCTTCGAGATGTCAATGTTAGGTTAGCTGGCAGGCAGGTTATTTTGGGTTGTTCGTTAGAGGAATGATAAGTATATTGAGAGTTCCGTGTTAATTCTAGATACGCAGTACATTTACTTACAAAATATTGTTAGTTCCAATTGTATTATTATTATAGTTTTGCCTTGTTTATAATACTTTAATATGTCTGAATATCTCAGTAATGAGTAACTTAATTAAGACCTAGAGCTTACATGTGGGACATCAAGAAGACGTTTTGAAAATGTTTCTTAACGTTGGTCCCTTACCTATCATTAAAAATATGTATTGAAATACATTTAAGTATAACAAGTAGTGTCAAGGCTGGACAATGTAATGGTTTTATAATTGATTGGACTCCTAAATGAAGCGAGGTCTAGGTATCTTATTATTGAATCTGTCGTCGCTTGGATAATTTCCGAGCAGCCGCATAACTAATCGCGGCTCGTTTCGCTTGACCTCCTGTTCTACTAACTTACAAATTAGTCAATAAGGAATGGTTATAATCGAAATTATGTTTCGTTGCTTTATTTGTACCCTTAGTCGTCGTCTGTGTTATTTTGCCAGTTCGCTTGAGTTACGAAACGTCTCTTGGGTTCTGTTATGACATTTAATTATCCTTTTTATTAAACCAACAACAACTCTTTATAAATTAGTTTCTGTAGCTAGATTCCACCGAAGGCGCATTCGGCAGTTCCATTGGCTTATGCAGAAGAAATGGTAGGTTTGATTTTCAGAACCAACATTTATGTGATGAACATTTGTTTGTTCCGTGTCTGTGTGTTAAAAACATATTTGAAATACATTTCAGCCACTTATTACAGTGTCTAGTCAATGTATGAGATGTTCTGTGAATATATAATATAAATATATCTATATTAATAAAAAGCCCGCCCTGATTTCGTCCTGGTATTATCCTGCTGATCAATTCATTTTATACAACACTATCACTATTTTTCTCTTCATGAATACTTTTTGTGCGCCTTAAGGAAATTACGAAACTAAAATTGCCAAAATGATCAAGCCGTTCTCGAGTTTTGAGCTTAGCAACATATTTTTTTATTTATATAAATTTATCTCCCCCACTCGTATAAAGTCGGATGCAGCTTATCTGAGTTTTTTGGATTGGTGAGATCGTATATCCATCTATGCTCCAATTTCGTGTATAACCTTTAACAGAGAAACATTATCGTAATCATTCATCCAAAAACTACACGAATTAGACCTCATGCACAGGTCTTCTGCATTGATACTTCACTCTGACATTTCTCTGCCGCAATTCTCACTGCTGTGTATTCCGGGCTGAAGGGTAGGAGAGGCAGTGAAATCACTAATGATATGACAATATCTAAAAGTTGCATAGTCGACAACGTGCTAGAGGATATCTTTGTGATATTACGCGTCTATAGTCTGCTGTGACGCTTTTTATCACGCTGTCTGCATGCTTGTTTGTCTACTTGGTCGAATAAAAAATATAATGTGCTCTCACTTTTAAACTTCGTTCAAGAATGCGCCGCTCTTTTCTTAAACTTTTTAGAACAATTCATTGAACCCGAATGCATTTCGTTAAGCTTATATGAGTTTGTACTATGTTTTGAAGTCGCTATATTTTTCCACAGCCGGTGAAGATTTTCCAAGAAATCGATTGCAGTACCTTAGGGAAATTGGGCGTGGGTGGTTTGGGAGGGTGAGTATACTGCTATAATATAATAAAACTGCTTTAGTGGTAATTACGTTAACTGAGATAGTACTCTGTTAATTGTTTCTAACACAGTAGTATTTACGTATAATATATATTTTGTTTATCTTGGCAGATGTAATGTAGACATTAAAGTAATGCAGATGGCAAATGTAACTGTAGATTTAATGTAATTTTGACTTATATAATAACTACTTGCTTAGCACACATTGTTTTATCTTAATGTTGAATATTTCATTCAAATTTCATAAGAACCTTCTCTGACTATAAATCTATTATAATATAATTATTCGCTTATTGATGCCGTGACCAAGCGAAATTGGGAGTCATTTTTGTGTATAAAATTTTCATGTCACGTTGGTCCGGGATAAAGTTGTAAACTACTGTACCGATATCAATTATTTTTTGCTGACTGTGTACAGTTTGATCTAACTTGAGAGATTGGATAGTTTATATCTCAATTTATAGTTGCAATATTTTTTCATGATAAATATATGCATAGTTTAAACGTCTGTCGGGTTAACTAGTTGAATGTATAGTTTATTCTCAAATATGTATCTGGGTTAATAATATTAACTTTACGTTTTTTTTCTGTAACGACGTAGCCTTTTGTTAATTAATATTTATTTGATGATAGGGTGTTCAACAAGTTCTCGGGATTTTCAATTACTAATGAAATGGACAATTTGATGTGAGAAATAGATATTTGGCGTCCGTATATCCGTGGCATTGTACGTAGAAATAGTGAATGGTTCTAAAACGTTCCTGTACATACGACGGGTTCCAAGAAAATAATCCGCAATTAAACAGTCCAGATTTATTCGTTTGGAACGTCTGTATAATACAGAAAAATGGTATTAAAGTTAAAATTAATTAAAGTAAGCCCTTATCGGTGTCTCTTCTAATTTGCGAAGTTATTATTTGAGGTGTTTCATAATCACGGTTTTAATAAACATGTCGATATTAAAAGTGATTAAATGGAATATGAAAAAGTATTTTTTTTTTGCCAATCCGAATGGCGGTTTGCAACATATGTCGGATATTTTAGTAATCAGTTACATCGAATAACAAATAATGTTCACATAATGAGAAGATAAAAAAACAAATCATACGTAGTATATCATATATATATTATACGGTTATAAATTGAATTGTTGAAAGGGACAATGTGAAAGAAACAAGAAACACAACAAAAATATATCTCTGCAGGTAGTGGAAGGGGAAATAGAAGATCGCGGTACAACAAGCACGGCCGCAGTCAAGATCCTCAACCAGAATGCGTCGCTGGAAGACAAGGCGAGATTCCTGGAGGAGGCACGCGTGTACCGCGATATTAGGCACGAGAATGTGCTGGCCTTCATCGCCAAGTGCCTCAATCAAGATCCCTGGATACTTATATTTGAACTCTGTTCTATGGTTTGTGAATGTCCAAATGGAAAACGTACATTATTTTGTTTACTAGGGAGATTTAACTAGGGGCGTCTGCCATATCTTAGAATAGCGGTCAGCAACGAGCGGCCCGCGATCATCTTGCAGCTTTGCAAGCTTGCTTTCTTTTGTTTCAGTTTAATACATTTAAACAAATAATTGCAAAAAGTTCGAGCGAGTACTTTGTGTCACTTTTGTTATTACTTATAATAACTACCTACATAGATACCTCAGATAACTAATTAATAACCTCTTGAAATATCTTAAGAATAGATTACTAACTATTCGAATTATTTAGCCTTTCTCGATAAATGGACTATCCAATACTGAAAGAGTTTTTCAATTCGGACCAGGAGCGGTACCTGAGATTAGCGCGTTCAGACAAACAATCTCATCAGCTTAATATAAGTATATAATGTGGCCCGACTATATATTAAGTTGTCACTATATAGACCTCGACAAACGGTTATCGATCGCTGCCTTACACTTGTCCCGCTTGATAATTAGTAGGCTAAAAGGGTACCTAATTGAAAATATGTTTGGATAAGTTTTTACGTTTTCAGATTAATAGTATGTATTAGTTTTCTCGGAATGTAAAATTAGTGCATTTGCATCTTATTTCTTTGTTATATTTAATTGTATTTATTTCGAATGCAGGATCTTCAACAGTACCTGATAGTAAACAGACATAAGATGGCGATCCTCAACGAGGCGGGTGTGCCTCTCCGCTTGATGTGCGACGTGGCCTCGGCGCTCGCGCACTTACACTCACGGGGATACACGTATGGGTGAGTGAGATAACGTTATGTCATTGTATTTATACTTCCAAACGGAATTGTAAAAAACAAAAAGTCACAGTAAAGTCTGGTCGATCTAGCTTCTCCTCACTTCAATAACATTTCAGATATATGATACTGTTATTAGAATCTTTAGCAATCTGACTTGAATTCAAAATTTGGTTATTAACTGACCTATTTCCCAAATAACGTTTTACCGAGTATTACCGAGTTTTACCGAGATAAACTTGTTTTAAGCTCGCGGCTCTATTCCCGTGATCACTTTCGTCATCATCATAGCAGCCGCAGATCGTTCGTAGGGGAATTTTGCCCATAATTGCCGCATTGAACTGGCGTTGGTTAGAGTGGTGGCAACCGCAGAGCGTAGTTTCACGGTGTTAATGCTGCTGCACATACCCATCCTGTTATATTTGAGCTACTCTGTTTCGATCTAGTAGCCTCTTGTGACACCTGGTATGGGGGATGTACAATTTTATATCTTAGACGTCTCTTACGACATCTGGTACAAAGGGAGGTAAACCTCTGAGGAATCAGTAGGTAGTAGCTATACAATGTAGTTCAAATACATTACATCCCAGTCGCGAAAGCTGCGCTCTGTGATTTCCAACACGCTTGCCCAGCGAGTTATGAACAAAAATCCTCTTTTCTTGAAGAGGCCTATGCCCAGCAGTAGACTTTCAATGGCTGATATGATGATATGATGATGATGATATGTTTCTGTATGAAATGAGTACAGATACTTCTAATATTTTAAAATAAGTAAATAAATGCTTCATATTCATAATGTACTGGTTATGTTTGTATGCATCGCTGCATACACACATACACACACACACACACACACACACACACACACACACACACACACACA
>JACJUM010004390.1:3972393-4024418 GCA_020976665.1 Heortia vitessoides
ACACACACACACACACACACACACACACACACACACACACACACACAAACACACACACAGTACTGAATATTTCACCGAATAGGATAAGGACATGATTCTATAAATGCACATGTGGTCGATCTGATGTCATTTGCAATATCCAACTGACACTAACAACCTACCATTGAACGAAATGTGACGTCACCGAGCAATTAACCTCAGCTTTGTGAATAAATGTCAAGTAAAACATCGTATAGTAAATACAAGCGATAAAGTAAATGATGCGTCGTTTTTATTTTTGTTGTGTTAGCTATCATCCATATGTAGTATCTTAAGTACTTATTTCAATATATTTCTCTGTGTGTATTTGCTAGATGTTATGAATGAAATTGACTTTTTTTGATGAACTAGCGAACTGCTCAGCCTTCGGGTGCAATGATGATAAAAAATGGTTATTGAGGGTTATTCCTTACAGATTGATATACGAAGACTTTATTGTAGACCTTTTTAAAGAGTACATACAATATTTTTATCTATCTCGTCGGGTTCATACAGCCAAAAAAAAATGTTTATTTACGACATCACATTAGAAATCTCTAAAATTATCTGTGTTTTTCTACTATAGTATGCAGTTATTATACGTATAAACCTTTCCCTTGAATCACTCTATCTATATAAAAAATCGCAAAAAAATCTGTTGCGTTGTTTAAAGGATCTAATCACATTTAAGTCACAGTGGGAAATGACTTTGTTTTATACTATGTAGGTATAAAGAATCAGTGCGTCAGTGTTGTAAAGACAAACCTGAATAAACATTTAAGTTCGCCATTACAAGACGTCACTACCGCCAGCTAACATAATAAATGTCCTTTAAATGTCACCTTCTATGCCTGATGGAAAAAGAATTGTAACGATTCACAAAGCCGACATTTCCATTGCAGGAAACTAGTATTCATTGATATTTGATTTTGGGACTTATGAAGTTAATTTTATGGTTATCAAATACATCGTTAACCTAATTCTGTGAAAAAGATATTCAGGAAGCTACATATAATGATAATTTGGTGAATTTCGATAACGCTTGTTTATTTAAAATCATATGTATAACGTATAATAACTGTAAAATAGTTAGAAGTTAAAGCAATTACAAGGAAGTTAACGCATTGGACATTCATAGCACTCCCCAAAAGATTTTCAATAGCATCGTTTATATATAGGTCGTATGTCCTGTACAAAATAAACCTTTTATGTTGTACTAGCTGCCCCCGCGAACTTCGTTCCGCCTTAGAGGGGATACCTAAATTTTCTAAGTTTCCGCGCAATTCTTTATTTTTTTTCTGTCATAAGAACCTTCTCCTTCCCTCGGTTCTAAGCTACATCTCTACAAACTTTAAGCTAAATTAGTTCAGCCGTTCTTGAGTTATAAGTGTAGTAACTAACACGACTTTCTCTTATATATAGATAGCCGGTACCCGCGACTTGTCTGCGTACTTTTAATTTGAATATTAGATATTAGATATGGATTAAAGGAACGGTATAGATTTGGATATAGCATTGAGTGGCAGAAAGTACTCAGGAAAATGTATTGGTCCCTTGTGTCCAAGAGACACAATGACCTAATGGATCGAAAAAAGTACCTAAATCTTTGTAGCGCAAATTTCTCTAATCGTATGCGTCCGACAACGTCGTCTGCCCTCACGTATCTGCCCGTTCGGGTAGGCATAGTTATGTAGATTCGTGCGCTCCCCCACCACACGACAGCGCCGTTGCCGGCCGCCACACTTCGGCGAATGTGCGCGACGACGACCGACGACCAATGACAGCGGCGGTGATGCAGAGTATTCTTTAGAAGGATTTTTTACTTCAAAGCCAATTTTTTTTTAACTTGATACACCCAAAACTTCTAAATATCATGTTCCTTGGTTTAGTGCTTAAGATTTTGTATACAAAACGTTTGGTTTCGTAGTTCCCGTTCCGAATCAGTTCCGTTCCGTTCGAATTTCGGAATTCCGTTTGTAGAAAAACTCTGCACATCCTAAGAGACCTACGTACCAAGTCTCATAGTTTTATCTTAAAAATGACGAACACCCATACAAACTTTTAACCCCTATTTCACCCCCACACTGGTAAAAAGTGCAAATGCTAAAACAAACGATTTTTGTATCTTATTTAGTGCTTAAATACAAAATGTAATGTTTTTATCTTCAAAAATTACGAACTTCATACAAACTTTCAACCTTTATTTCATCCCCTCACAGTTCGAAATTTCAAAAACGCTAGAACAAATGTTTTATTATTTCTTATCAAGTGCTTAAATATAAAGTTTCATGGTTTTATCTTTTAAAATTAAGAAATCCCATACAAACTTCCATCCCCCTTTTCAACCCCTTACCACCCCTATTTTGCAATAAAAAGTAGCCTATGTTCTATCTCAGGGTCTAAAGATTGTCTGTGCCAAATTTCATTAAAATCGGTTGAGAGGTTTAAGCGGGAAAGCGTAACAGACAGACAGACAGACAGAGTCACTTTCGCATTTATAATATTAGTAAGGATTAAAACGCATATAAATTATTAATCATCCTAATTTTATTTATGCTTTAAATACAAAAATGTTTGGGATAAACCACAAGCATAAATAAGTTATTCTTAGTTACTGTGTTTCACGTTTACGTTTAAAAATATATTTATCTTCTTAGTAATGTGATCTCTAGCGGTCTGCGATTTTACAGTCCTCAAATAAACCCTGTATTTTACCTCTTTACACTCTGGTGCGTATGGAAATATATTTACATACTCATTGTTCTAAACAATATGAATACGGTTGTTTCAGCCACGTATGGACAGGGTCGGTGTTGGTCCGCGGCGCGGACGAAGGCGCGCGTGCGGTTCTAGGCCGGTACGCGGCCGCCGACCCGCCGGACCACGCGCCGGCGCCCGAGCTAGCCCGCAACCCTGCCGTGCACTCGGTGAGTTTGTTGAGACGCACCTACCTAGCATAGCGGAGAGAGAAGCGAGAGAAGGACAGAAATAACATGTTTGGACCTGTTCTATGGCGCATCCGATAAGACGCAATGGGTGATCTGCGGTACGCCGGTACTCTCTGAGGATGCTAGACTTAGCATAACGGTTCAATACCTGCGAACACTTGCAAGGCCCAGCTAACATTTGATTGGATTCATCAAACATACATCATACTAGCTATATAATGTCACCTGCTGGTAATAGGCATCCCGAAGAAAAGAGGAATTTTGACCGCGATGGGCAGGCGTGGTGGCAATCGCAGAACATAGTTTCGCGGTAGAAAAGCTGTTGCTCATTTCCGCCCTGTGACGCTGATTTAGGTGGATATGTATATATTTTCGCTTGCCATGTTCTTGTTATTTAATTTCGTAACTTGATACATACATATGAATTATAATATACCAATTTTAGATTTAGTGTATCACTTACATTGAATATTACCGGCAGAATAGGATAGTACTTCCTTCTGTATCAGGTGTCGTAAGAGGTGACTAAAGTACCAGAACCGACAGATGGCAGTATATCCATCCGAATCTGTGTAGATGAAATTCACAGAGCGGGGACGGCGGGCATCCCCATCGCGAAAGCAGCTCTTTGAGATTGGCAACACACTTGCCCAGCGCGGCGATTATGGGCAAAATACCTATTGACCATTGTTACAGACGAGCAGCGACGTGTGGTCACTGGGTGCGCTGGTGTGGCAGGTGTGTGCGTGGGGCATGCGCGCGCCCTTACACCCGCCGCCGCTGCCCGACCTACCCTGCCCCTACAGAAACCACTTGTAAGTCAACACACAACCTAAATATAAACTAAAACTAACTAGAGGATACATTGGTGGAATCAGTTCAGTTCAAATGTTTGACTTTAACAAAAAATATTTGCAAGTCGAATAAAAGAGTGTAAACATCAAACATATTCAGAGTAGAATTATATTTTTTTATATTAGATGAAGAATTGTGTGGTAGACCGAACTTCATATTGCAAATAATATTCTAAAGTATCTTATAGGTATGGGCCCAGAACTTTATGAATGACAGAATCGAGGTATCGTAACATATTTGACTAAACTGACATTGATATGGGTCGAATTGTTCACTATCAGATAGTGTACAGATATGCCAATTTTACAACCCGACCTTTCGGTTTCCACAGATTTGAAATTATGCTTGTTTGTAGGTAACGGAAATAAGGTCGGCAACATACACACATTCGGGCACAATTAATAAAAAAAAAATATTCCCGGCTGTTTGATATATATCCATCATTATTTGTGTACGTGTTTATCTTTAAAATTGTGCAAAAAAATTGAGACTTCATCATTCGCTTGTCAGATACCAAGTCATGCAGCTCTGCTGGAACACGAATCCTGAGGCTCGGCCGACGGCAGCTCAGGTGCACGCGCTCCTCAACCACCTGCACACGGCGCACGCGCAGGCCGCGGACGGCGACCGCGGCTCCGGGGACTTCGAGGACCGCTGGCAGCGCCTCAAGCCCAACACCATCCCCATCATTGACGAACACATCGCCATAGTCCACGCGCCCTCCACCTCCGTAGCCTCCCACTTCACCGGCTCCGACCAGGAGTCCGAGGCGCCCGTCCAGGACTCCCTAAGCGTCGACATGGACACAGCCGTCTCCCGATCCAGCAGCATCATGTCCGATAAAGACCCGCTGTCGGTTCAGATAAAGTCGGAGAGCCTCACCAACCTTCACGGCTCCCTTGAGGACGTTCGAAACATATACCTCACCCACAACGAGATGGCGGTTCTGGAATGTCACCAGGGAAATATGAGCATCGAAGATCGCGAGCACGACCTCTCCGATGCGTCTATGGACCCCTGGCTGAAGGACATCATCGCTGGCAGTCAGGATGACGTGAGCTACTATAAAGATGTCAGCGACGTCATCAAAAATCTGGACAATATCCTTAACTCGGAGAAGACCTCCAGTTCCGAGTCGAGCCACCAAGCCAGCCCGTCCAGAGATAACCTCAGTCTTGACTGCAAAAAAGATTACCCCCTTCAGTCGAACATGGTTAAGTCGCCGGGCATCAACAACTTCCAGAATATTCTAGAAGCTGGATTTGAAGCAAAATCACCTGCTATAGAAAGTGAAGATGATGAGGTCGACCGCGACACTATCGGCACGCTTAGTCACTCGTTCGAGAGACATAGCGATACAATAAGCCAGCAAACCCTAGAAAATATTACGCCCGATACTCCCTTCAAAGATTTAGATGTAGCATGTAAGATCGAAATTGAAGACGCATGTCCGAATGATTTAGAACAAAGTGATACCGTTGTTAACGTAGAACTTGTTACACCTGTGCCGGAACAAACTGAATTGCCAAATGATAATAAAATAGTGAATAGTGATAGTGTTATTCCCGAATTAAAGGAATTATGTGTAGAATCAATCCCTAGTGTAAGTGAAACCAATACTGAATTATCGATTGAACCACAAGACTGTTTAAGATCGTGTGATAATAATTTAACAAAAGAAAGGACTGATAATAATGAAATTGAAACTAAGTCAATAGATGAAGTAGTAAAAACTAATACAAACATTTTAGAAAATAAAATTGAATCTAAACTGGAGCAGCAATATGATACAATAAAGATAGACAACATAGAAAAAACAATCTTGCCAGCACTGGTAAATGAATATTCTTGTGAGGAAAAAGAAATTAGTGATAAAGAAGTAGATACGTCAATATCAAATGATGTGCTGAGAAATGAACATACTGTTGTTTTGGTTGGCGATACTTCATCATTAGATAATTTAATCGATATAGAAACTGATTTGGTTGTTTTATCTTCTAATGATGCTACAAAATTAAATGCTATTAGAACTGCATCTGTTATACTCAATGAAGATAAAATTTCAAATGAAAATTCAAACACAACATTAATTAATATTCCATTAACAGTACAATATACAACTATTGAAGACGAAAGTCGAATCGATTCTATTTCCCTCATTATTGATGCCACAGAACCTATGGCGGACTCTAAGTTAGAAAATATTAAATCTGAAGAAAAGTCACTAATTTTCCTTGAAGAACCTTACGATGTAGTAAAAGATCAAACAATAGTAACTAGTGATCTCATTTCATGTATAGATAATAAATCTGATTGTCCTAAAAAATGTGTAAGTGATGAAAAAGTTTTGAACAATTTATGTAAAGAAGACGTGAATACTGATGTGTTAGAGGCAATAATGAACGTCGAACTCAAATCTCCTTTACAATTCCAGGCACCTGAGTCAGTACAAAATATTATTAATATAGAACATGTCTCAACTGAATCCGATAAGAAAGTTGATTATACAGAAAAAGAAATAGTTACGGAAGAAATATCCATACATAGTTTACCTAAAACAGTACAAAATAATGATAACAAAAAACCAGATGATGATGTAGATATTCATAAAAGAAATATTGAACAAAATGATTCCCATGAAATTAAATTTGAAGAAAAAGAGGTAGCAAATTTACAAATGTCTAATGACAGCACAGCTTATATGGATCTCATTAACGGCACGGGCGATGAAATTGTAAAGAACCAAACAATAGATCATAACATAAAAGAAGTCATCAGGTCTTGTCTGGAAACCAGTAATGTGGATAATGTTTGTACCTTATTCAAAAATGAATCTACAATGTATATGGATTTGCCCAGTATGACCAAAGAGACATATAATTTTTTGGATTCCGAAAGAAAAGCTAGCTACTCAAATGTTGGTATCCAAAACGTTTGCTCCAGCACTCCCTTGGCGAGCGATCATTCTACTGACACCACAATAGAAAATCCCGTTAAAGATAATGAAAGTGACTTACTTTCCGAAACAAAAGTACCAAATTATGGGCCAGGGGTGGTACTCACGAAGCTGGAACAAAAAAGTGTTCCCGAAAGCTTCAGCCCGTTGGAGTCGCCGACAAAGAGCCACCACACCGACACATATGACGAAAACAGCTCAGTAGTGCTTGGCCCGTTCGAAAACTGTACTCTCGATTTGTTT
Organism: Heortia vitessoides; assembly: GCA_020976665.1. Lineage (NCBI taxonomy): Eukaryota > Metazoa > Arthropoda > Insecta > Lepidoptera > Crambidae > Heortia > Heortia vitessoides. The sequence continues at coordinate 3,979,414 of JACJUM010004390.1, forward strand.
AAGGGTGTTAAGTCATCGGATTTAGTCGATCTACCAAAGGAAGAACTGTTAGCGTTTTCGTCAAACTTTAGCGAGATGAATCTAGAAACACCATCGCCTCTACGTGACGGGAGATTTTTAAACGAAGTGCCGGACATCCTCCACGACGACACACAGTTCGACGATATAGAAACTATAAGCGAGGTCAAAGACAAAACTGAGTCACTGACCGAGAACTCGAAAGAATCGGAGCTCTCCGGAACCGAAAAGAGGGTATCTCCGTTAACACCTCCCAACTCACCCGGGACTTTCCTAGGGTCGACTTCCCAACAGAACTACATAGTGGACATCGATTTGGATCCTCCAGCCGGACCTTCCAATATAGAAACTGACATGTATATGCACAAGGAGGTCGACTTGAACCAGATAGAACTGCAGATCACGACAAAGATGGCGATGGCGGAGAATGAGAACAATTTGAATATAGAATACTCGGGGCCGTTGACCGTAGAAGGCCTGCCCGAGGACGACATGATGTTAATGCCGGCGTCCGACTCTGTCCCAGAATCGTTTTTGGCGGGCAATGGCAGCTCGTCGCCGCGACTAACTGTCGAGCTGGACGAAGAATGTGTGAAGGCTTTGAGGAACGAGTTAGAGCTGAAGCTGCCTCTAGCTCAGGTGAGTTTACAAGTAATAACATATCCTCCTATTAATCCTTTAAAAAAATCATGGCTAAAGAAAACTCTCCTAAAGATCGTCTTATTAATATTTGATTGCTTTGTATTCAACGAAAAATTCTAAATAAATATTTTAAAGAAACTCTTAGTAGGTAATTAACTGTTGTCTCAAAGTTTAAGCTAGCATGAGAGCATTTAGCTCATAACTGTTCAGCAGATGTTTCGATCGTAGCCTATGCAGACATAAACTTACAGTCAAGTTAATTCCAGGTTAATTTCCAATAAAACACAAATTTGCATTTGTATAATAATTAACTGATCAGGTGCGCCCGACCGGGATTCACAAATGTTTTATTTAATTTGGTGAATATGTTTTCAAATTTTCTTTTAAGTCGATTGCCAAATTAAAGTCATAAATACAAATAAGTATAATACATACAAACAAGTCATAAATATACATACATATACAGGATATACAGTCGCAGTCGCGCCGTGAGGTACCGGCAAAATAGAATAGGCACTTACTCACTGCACAGTACACAGGTATCGTAGGAGGCGATTAAGGTACCAGAACCAAAAGATGGCGGTATATCTATCCGAAACAGTGCAGCTAAAATGCACGGGCTGGGGATGGGCAGCAGCTTCAACGTCGCGATAGCTGCGCTCTACGGTTACCAACACGCTTGTAGAGCGCGGCAATTTTGGGCAAAAAAAGGCTAATGTCCAGCAGTGGACCTCCAATGGCTAGTATGATGATACAGTATCAGATAATACAGATGATACAGCAGCAATATTGCACGAGAAATACACGGCGTGGCCTAGTGTAGAACACAGATCCACTTCAGTTTTCTTTTAATCCGTTTTAAAGAGGCGAGTTCTGTGTACAACTAACGAGAACTCATATCATCTTCTCAACTCTATGCAAGCTAACTTGTGATTTACAAAATAACTACATAGCTTGCGTCAATAATAGTTCAATACCGCATAAGGAGCAATAGTAAATATAGTTTAATTTCTAATATGTACTACTACCGCGTTCCTGAATTTTCATTGATGAAATAATATTTCTCCGTTTTAATAAGTTGTAGGAACTATACTGTAATATTTTACCGGAATCTTCTTTTGTACGAGTCTAATGCTGGCTCACTTAGACGTCAATTCTAGCGCCACCGGAGGAAGGTTCATTAAAGAACCGCACACCTGACCGTGTGCCTGTGCGCGGGATCAAAGTTTTTCTGTCATTAAGTCCCTCGTTTTTATAATACAAGGCCAATATTCAAATACACGTTGTCGTTACGCAGGTATCGAACATCGAGCCAGCGGGCGCGGGCGGGGGGTCGGGAGCGGGTGGCGACTGGGGCGGGTCGCTGCCGCCGCCGCCCGAGCTGGTGGTAGCCTACCCTGCCGCGCTCAGCCCCATCGCCGAAGAGACGCGCCACCAGCTCGCCGCCTACGACAACGATCTGCTCTGTGAGATATTATTATGTTCCTCTGTTTGTAAAATCATTGTTGAACGGGTGGCGCTTTGTTGAGCGACCCCAGCCTATCGCGTTAAGGCTACGGGATTTTGTAATAACAACATGTATACTAACTGTCCCGGCAAACATCTATTCTGCTTATTCATCCATACAATTTATATAAAATTATTAGATTATTAAAATAACTTTAAAAAATATGAGATGGTGAAAATTTAAGGTTGTGTTCCTTTTAAGGACACATTATTCAAAAAAATTTAAAAAAAATTAAATGTTGGGATGGTTCTACCCTTATCTATGTATCTTATTTGCATTTTTTTGACGACTTATAGGCGCCTTAGGTAGGCCTATTTAAAAAAGACATTTGACTTTAGTCAATACACAATAGCACAATTCATTGAAGATAACAATAAACCGCAACTTCCAGGGAACACCTCAACACGCACAGACTCCTCCGAGAGCTACCCTGAGCCGTGCAACAATTCCACGGACGAGGTCACCGACCTGCCCACCGCCGCGGCCAGCCACCGCCACTCCACTTATACCCTGCAATCTTCGCGACACCTCGATCGCTCGCCCGACGGATCCCCCCACAGATCGCCCGAGCCGTCGCCCGACCGATCGCCCGACCGGTCACCCGATCGCACCTACACGCTACAAAGAGAAATGGACACCACGAGCAAGGAGTGAGTAATTCTTACAGTCAACCACTAGTTCGACAGTCACCAGACCTCTCGCCCTCAAACAAACAGAAAAAAAGTCTGAAGGGTGAGAAAGGTACAAACCCTTGTTCCACTTCAACCCTTCCATCGAGTGCACTTTTTGTCAATGGCGTTCACCCAAATTCACGAATCACCAATTACCTACAATTACAAACATTTAGCGTAATTAGTTATTTCTTGTCAAAATTCGAGATTTGAGTGTTTGACCTTACAACATTGAAGAGAAGCCAAATAAAAAAAATTGACGAGTCTGCTATGGTCTCGGTAGCACGACGGTGGTGCAGTCGCCCCGGCATAAAAAGATGGAGTTTAGAGTCTCGCCTGAAACCTGAGACAAGTTTTTTTATTGCATCAAACTTTATGTATACTACTCCCTACATATTTTTCAACCTTCGTCCTTTGTCCCTTTCGGTCTTTTTCCCTCTTCAGACTTCGGTGCCTATCGCCGCCCATGCTCACTATCCAGTGTATCCGCTATGTACCTCATTATTATTATTTTCGTTATCCCCCGTTGTCTCGGTCTTCCCAGTCGGTGCCTCTTTCTTTTCCGCTCTCAATCCCTTGCCACACACACACACACACACGAAGTTGTTTTGAAACAGCCATGACCCGTCCGTGCTGAGAGACGACGAAGTCCGTCCCTCGTCCAGCCACCACGTCCGGTAAGTAACGATATAGCTACCTCCCTTTATCCGATGTGTCCCAGCGACCCTGCCATTCGGCAAAGACGGACCTGTTGATGGCTAGTCAGAGCCCTGTCAGATCCTCCTTGGTAGCCGAGGCAGTGTTATTATATTGGGTAATGTGACATAATATCTTTAAGTCGTAAGTTTGCCCACGCGCTAGTGATATCCTTGTGATGATATTAGCAGCTGACTGGTTTTTTGCTTGACTTGTTTTTGCGCGCTACGCGGATGCGATCGCCATTGCAAGGTGTTAGTAATATTGATAGTCGAATGAACATTCAATTTCGCTCGACTATCAATATTAATTATGATAATACAACTGTTCATTTGTTTCGATTTAAGGTAGAGCTCTATTGTTATAGAACTGTACTCCTCTTGCCTGTTGTAATAAAGATTAAATTTGTTTTTAAATGACCGGGTCAAAAAGCTGCTGAGCAACAATTTAGCGGTCATGCAAGAAGAAAGACAAAAAAACAATACATATTAATTTAGTCAATATACTACATAATACCAAATAATACTATATAATACCAAAAATCGGTAACTAAAAATATACACAGGAAGACTGTCTTGTTTAATTTAAATTTTAATATGTTTTTTCATTAAGCGACATATTTTGTGGTCGGTAATAACTCATTATCTGATCCATAATTAGCTTATACCATTCAATTGGACGAAGCAATATTTTCCTCGTATTATTTTCTCCGTTCAGTCGAATTTATACGCCGGATAAACCGACAGAATTTACGTTTATAAAATCTAAATTGATTATCGCGGTCCACAGAATGACAATGAGCGCCGACAGCCTGAACGCCAGCCCGCACCAGCCGCCGGCCGCCTCGCCCGTCGACGACCGGACCTACAGCAAGCCCGATGACGACAAGGACTCCAACTGCGAAAGGATATCGCAGGTGTCGCCCTTCATCGTTAGCCCCACGACCGACACATCGGCGGTCGACAACGGCACGGGGGTTTCGACGCCGTCGAAGACCACAGTCCCGACGGATGCCGAGTCCTCCAAGCCTTCCGAGACCCGGTGCCTCTCCAAGGCCACCAGCATCGACTCCTGGTGCTCCAACGATACGCTGTACAACGTAGAGGAGAACTTCGACGACCTCGCTATGGACCCCGACGTGCCCGCCGACTTCGACCGTGACGATCATGAAGACCACGACGACTGCAACGACCGCGACGACCGCAGCGACAGCAGCGACACGCTGACGCACCACGCGGACGACGTCAGCCACTGTTCCACCTACATTGTGCACGACACGCGCTCTGGCCGCGCCGACACCTTCTCGCCCGACTCTATTTCCGGCAACGACAACTTCACCTACACTAAGCCCAGAACCGAGCCGGCCGGCGCCACGACCTCGGCCGACTCTGCGAAGAACACTCAGACGAAGGACCTCGCGTACGGAACCCTTATGTCCGGCCTCCTGTCCTACTCCAACTGCACCACGGAACTCATTTCCGGATTCGACGACGCCTGGAAGATGCCGCAGCCGGAGCTGGTGCGACGGTCGCCGTGTGGCGACATCGACATCTCTCCTCCGAAGTTCCCCGTCGACGCGATCGACGAGAAGGACGGCGCGATCGACGACAGCCCGAAATTACAGACGCAACCGTGCGTCAAGAAAATGGACAGCGTCGACGTAACTTGCTTCCGGGACCACCTGGCCGACTGTCGAGAGGACGACATGATTGACGTGGAGATAACCGACAGCCCGAACAGTCAGTACATGAGCATGGCGCCCTCGGTCACCAGCACGCCGCTGGCCGACACGCCGCCGGACGGCCGGCCCGCGGACGGTATTTCCATGGAACTGCCCGAGTCGGCGCGAACTCCGGACTTCATTGGCGCCAACGTGCCCAACTTTCAGACTTTCCTGCAGTCGGCCGAAGTGAGGCCGCAGGATATCTCGCGCACTGACTGCGCGACCGGCCAGGACACGGAAATACTGCTGGAGGGGGACAGCAAGACCTTGAGCAGGATCAGTAACCGAGACAGCCTCGCGGCGACCGACCGCACGCCCAACTATTCGGATTTTGAAAACTCGGCGATATCGAAACCCCAGGATGTGTTTCAGAGGGACAAGTCTAGTCAGAGCGTCGAGAGTGGAATGAACTCGGAAGAGTTTCGGAACTTCGAGAACTCCGTCCGGAACCGGCCCCAGGACCTCTCCAACGCCAGCTCCCTGCTGCTTAATAGCGAGAGGAGGTTCGGCGAGTCGGCGACGGGCGATTCCGCGACGGGCGACCCCGCAACGGGCGACCCCGCGACCGGCGACTCGGGATGCGCCGGTCGGGCGGGGGGCCGACCGGAAGATTACGAACCGACGAAATCTCTAAATGTTAGCCCGCCTATTGATACAAATTTAATAGAATCTCACGATGTACGCCTAGTCGGAACGACGAACAATTATTTCTTAGACGACGGCGAGGAAGAAGAGACCGACCAGCCCCATTCGATAATAATGACCGAGAAGGACGTGCTGGAGGACGCGCCCAACAGGACGTACGACTCGCACGCCGGCGCCGCGCCCCCGGACCCCGACCGCACCTACGACTCGCACGAAGGCGCGCGCCTGCCGAAGGAGAACTCGCTCGTCGCACAGAACGGCCTCGACAAAAACGACGACTCGAGTGACTTCGACGAGAGGTCACCGTCAGCAGAGCGACTTCTACAATTCGACGCAATATCCCCGAAGGAGAGAACCGTCGACAGGTCGACCGAATTGCGATCGAATAGTAGCGAGGAGAAGCCTCGAAAGTCTAGCGGCGAGCCGGCCCTGGGGTTCGACGAGATCGAATGTAACGGCAGCGGCGAGAAGTTTGCGACAGTCCAGTTCCTCAACGAAACGTTCGAGGAGTTGATCGAGAGCAACGTCGACGACGGCGACGTCAGGGATGTAAAGACCGACGCGCCCGCACCCACCTCGCCGGCAGTCACTCCTGCCGAGCTGATCCGGGAACTGCCCTACGACGGGTCGAGCCGAGAGGACACGAGCGAGGAGGTGGAAGTGACGACGAATGGTGTGGCGGAAGCGGAGGAGGAGAAGCTGACGTCGGTTACGGAGAACTTCTTGAGGAACGAACAGAAATTCTGCGAGCTGGACTCTTATTTGCCTCTGCTCAGTGATATAAGATTTACCGGTTAGTGTTACAGCTTCTTTTGTTGTTTTATAATACCTGTATATTAATGTCAGGTACTCTGTTTATTGTTACACCTACTTCAGTGACACATCTACTTCACTAATATACTTCACATAATAGGTAAGAAAGTTCACCGGTAATAAATTATAGAAAGTACATTATAACCGTGTACTCCTGTACTAGGTGTTGTAAAAGACGACTGACTTACCGAGATCGACAGAAGTAGTGTATTTCAAATGTAACAGGGCGGGGCCTGTTACATTTGAAATACACTGAACATTGGCTGGCTGACTGACTGACTGACTGGCTGACTGACTGGCACATACGCTGAACATTGGCTTCCCCAATAATGCTTCCAGCTTTATTGGGGAAGCCAATGTTCAGCGGTGATCGTCTTACGGCTGCTATGATGATAATGATTTTTATAGATTGTGCTAACAGACAGATTCATAATTGAATTAAAATTTAATGAACATAAAGGAAAGGCCTCTATGTTCATTAAATTTTAATTCATTAAATTCCACAAGAAATATAATGACTAAAAAAATATTGGCTAAATGGTTGAAACCATATAATAAAACATATAAATAACAGTGTGCGTCCGACCTCCGTAGGCCCCGGCGCGGACGTGGTGAGCACGTCGTTCTCGCGCGGGCCGCGCGAGCGAGACGGCAGGCCCGCCGACCTCCTGAAGGAGTGGGACAGCGACAGCGACTCGCACTCCACCAACTCGTCCAGCGGGGAGTTCATTTGGAAGGTGAGGCCCGCCGTGCGCCGAGCGCACACGTCCTTCATGGCATTTGTCTCTGATGTGGAAAATGTTGCTCGTTTGTTTGTTATCACTACGTAGTCACTTCCCGCTGTCTGTCTATCCTTATGTACGCTTACGTCTTCAAAACTTTGTAATGGGTTTTGATGTGTTTTTAGACGGGGTCGTAGAATTTATTTTTGTGAATCCGATTTTCATTAATACCTGATTACCATAATACTTACATATACCATATTTTGTACCTATGCGGAATACTACCTCTGTAATAGTAAAGTTGCATAAAAACAATTTAGACATTTTGAAGTTCAAAATTACGGGGTAAATGTGACAATATCTTCAGTAGGTACACAAGGTTGGCGACACGCTAGTAATACCTTTTGGGATGACACGAGCGTCTATAGACTGTAAAAAAGGAAAAAACATTAAAGATATTTTTTGTATAAAAGTAGCAAATATTTTCAAATCAGAGACAAAAAAATAACAATAAAAACTTTTTTGAAAAATGGGCCGAAATCTTAAATGGGTGGCAGACAAAGTAAAGTATATTGATGTCTAACAGTTTATATTTTGTGATTAATACGGTTTGGACTTTCCGTAGGCAAACGATCTGTCAATGCTTAGTTAGTGGATCTGTTACATAGTAAATATTTTAAAGGAGCTAATTTGATCGGCGCATCTACTCAGAATTGTCACAGCTGCAGAGCATATCCCTGTAATAAAATTATATAGTATTATGTAAATGTATAGATGCTACTGCTAAATCCCTTCATTGATATGAAGTGATGGTATCAGATTAGCTTTTTAAATAATTGTGTCGAGTAAATCTTAAACCCCCCGCTTTATAAACCTACAAACTTATTCTCCTATTATGTCAAGTAATATTATATGTATTTATAAATATGTACAGCATCGTAGAGTACCTTGTAGTACATACTTCAGTGTAGCGTGCGAATACTGGTGACAATTACTCGTGAAATTTTACATTTTGCTCTTCCTCCCCTTTTACACCTACATCCCTCTCTCCCATCATACGCATTCCACCCCCCGCCCCCACCATTTGTCTATGCCCCTCCCTCACTATGACCAGTTCTCCACCCACTCTGAATGCACCTCCCTCCCACTACGCCCACGCTACCACCCCCTCAACGACCACTCCTCACAATTTATCCGCCAAAGTTTAATAGCGAACAATATGACAGAATATCGCAGCGAATATTGTAACGGGTGGAACCTCAAACTTCCTTAAAAGCGGTATATCGCTCTTATTTTCATTAAATAAATACATCTCTCATGTCATACATTTTCTGGCTCCCAGGTAAGTTCCTAAAGCACTTGTGTTACGTCAGACAACAGAGGAATCACAAGTATGAATATATGCGCAAAAAATTGTTCCGGGTGGGGATCGAATTCACGATCCTCAGCGCACGAAATAGAAACACAGAAGGGACGCCGGCGGTAGTGATCCTGTCTTTTGAGCCAAAGGCACCACCCATGACAACGGTTCGATCCCCACCCAGGGCAAATATTTATGTGATGATATTTGTCTTTGTTCTGTGTCTGGGTGTTTAAAAAAAATTAAGTAGTATATTTGTGATTCCTCTGTTGTCTAGCGTCTGTAACACAAGTGCTTTAAGCGACATACTACAGGGTCAGTCAATGCATGAGATATGTGAACTTACTGCCGAATGCGTCTGTCAAAAATTCCTTGGTGTTTTTCGAAGCAAATATTTAGTTTGTTCAATTATTCTGTACTTGTTTAATATATTAACGCTGCGATAGTAAAGTAGCGAGGCATGTTATAAATACATTCAAATTCCCTGAGGAAATGTCCTTTTTCGAAGTCTATAATTACTGGGTAAATGTGGCATACTATCTTCACTTTTAACACAGTTGGCGACACGCTTGTGGTAACTTTGTGATGACACTAGCGTCTATACTCTGACTGACTAAACTAGAAGGGTTAGAAACAACACAGGGTTCCTTTTATAACGTAGGAGACCACTAAAAAAGTAATTTTAATATTTAACCCCATTAAGGGGGTAAACTATGGGTGCTAAATTAGTATAAAACTTTGCTGTTTTTCGTATGAAATTAGAAACGAATGTTGTTCATTTAAGTCATGAAACTATTAAATTATTAGCCTTAAATATTTTTCTAAAATCATCCCTTTATTGTATACCAAGGATGCAAATATCGTATGAAAGTTATCTAGTTTATAGTTATTTCAATAAAATGTTATATCTATGGAAAAGTGGAAGCTGACCGACTGACTGATTTATATATAGCCTACTTATCAATAAAAGCATAGAAAATCATGCTAGCATCAATCACAGCGGAACATAAATGATACAAGGTTATTACTATAACTTAACATAAGTGAAACCGCGGATCGCTGCTAGTCGTAATATAAAAAAGTTTCCACCTCTCTGCGACCTGTCCTACCCAACCCCGCCCGAGCGAGAGTATTGTCAACGGTATGCCGCCTTGTGTCCTGTACATGTGTATAATGTGGGTGTGGTGTCGCGCCGCATGCCGCGTAGGGCGGCGACGGGCGCGAGACCGCAGTCGTGCCGTCCACGCACTTCGATCACGTAAGTCTGTTGGCTGTCTCTTGTTGCTCTCTCACGGCCTTTGTAAGTTTTACACGGTCACCTCGCTTTATATTATACATACTTATACTTGGCCTGATGGCGCAGGTGGTAGTGATCCAATCTTGTGCAACAAAATTCGTGGGTTCGATCCCCACCCAGGACAAATATTTATATAATATTTATGTTTGTTCTGTGTTTGGGTGTTCAATATGTGTATTTAAGTTATATATTTGTGATTCCTCTGTTGCCTGATGAATTTACACAAGTGCTTTAAGCGACTTATCACGGAGTCAGGTCAATGTATGAGAAAACCGCACAGCCGCGTTATTATGCCAACATGCGGCTAATATGAACACCTCTATGTAGGTGCGGGCGTGGCGGCACCGCCGCGAGACCACGCTTTGAACACGCCTGGTGGCTGTGTACATACGGGACTGTGAAACGGTTCATTAATAAACTTGTAACATTAACAGCAAGCTGTTGCAAATAGAATTGTACTTACGCGCTTATGAAGCGACGCTTAATCTCTAGTAGAGATTTTACTCATTATTCAGTGAAATTAGAAATATTTGCAATATTTATTGTTTTTTTACGTAGCAAGTTTGTTTTATAGAAACTGTTTAGTAATATCATCTTTTAGTTCTCATCACTGTTAATTGTTGTTTACCATCGATTTCGTTATGAAATTTAATCGAGTCTGACTTCGTAAAACTTACAAAGTATTAACAACCATATTTTTTTGCTGCTTTATCGGTGTACTCGGCTTGCTTTATTAATTTGCATTCTTCGCATGCTATTATTAGAAAATTGAATCATGACACTTTTTATACGTATCCTTTTTATTCACCCAATTTTACAAAATCAAACATTAATATTTCAAAATTCAGTACTTGAATTTATAATCATCCAAATTTTACTACATACAGATTTTGTTTTCTTAATTGTATATTAAAGATAATTAAGCTTATTGCGAACATTATACATAGGTAAGAGCTGATATCATTAAATTTTGTACAAGTACATATTTCTTCTGTACATTGATTTCTGTCTAACGGTCGTCATGGAACAAGTTTTGAATATCGTGTCACGGTTCAATTTTGTCCATCCTAATGTATAACACTAGCTGAATTCAATATTTATAAAACTAAAAGCAACGAAGCGGGACCGGGAACGGGGGCGCACCGCCGGGCGACGACACCGGTGCAGGCGACGGCAGCCGGGCGTCCGTCGAATCAGGCGACTCTGGCTCGGGCTCGGAGGGCGACGAGGTAGAGTTCGTGCCTTCCTCGTGGGACTGCCGGGCGGCGCCCGCCAAGTCCTCGCTGCGGAGTCTAGAAGCTACGCCGGTAAGTTGCTTCCATAATTAAGGCCTCGAGAAACATATTGGCCTTACCCCTTTTATCGGCAGCATGTAGTCTATAGAGTACAATTTTTATTTATATTATTAGACCAGGCCAACATACAAGCATACAGTCCGCGTGATATTAGGCGCCATTGCAGCCTATAAACTCTCGTAATCATCACATAAGCCTATGGAAGACCACTGCTGAACATAGGCCTTTCTAAAAAGGGGGACTTTTGCCCATAATTTCCGCGCTAGGCAAGTGTGTTGGCAATCGCAGAGCGTAGCTTTCGCGACAGGGATGCTGCTGCGTATCCCCACCCTGTGGATTTGATCCCCCTTTTTCGGATGGATATACTGCTATCTGTCAGTTCTGGTACCTCACCTGGACGCTCGTAATATAATAAGGATATCACTCGCGCGTTGCCAACTTTTATGACTTAAAGATATTATATCCCATTACCCAAAAATTTCACTGCCTCTGTCACCCTTTAAACCGGAACTCGGCGAAGCGAACTATTTGGCGACAGAAATAGGTGACAGTGAGGTAACAAAGCAGACGTCCTTTGTATGAGGTCTACATCATGTAATCTATGTGACGCAATCAACTGTAAACTACCGGCAGAGTAGTATAGTAACTCCTCCTGTACCATGTTTCGTAAAAGGCGACTGAGGTGGTACCACAACCGACAACTGACAATTCACAGGGTGGGGGAGGGCAGTAGCATTCTCATCGCGGAAGCTGCGCTCTGCGATTGCCAACACGCTAGCCCAGCGCAACAATTATGATCAAATTCCCCCTTTCTTGAGGAGGTCCATGTCCAGCAGAGGACTTCCGATATGGCTGATATGTAAATTCATCTGTTTCATTACGTGTGCTTCCAAACACTTTAAAATCGACCATTGATTGAGGTGTGAGATGCGTCCTGCAGGAAAACAAGAAGCGTGTGGTGTTCAAGCGGCAGAAGTACCACTGCGTGTACGAGTACCCGCGCGAGGCGGCCGACCTAGACCACTCGCCCGCCGCCTACATGCCCGACCTCTCCACTTACTCGGGTAAGACACCCAAACGTACATACTTAACAATTACAGGATGATACCGATATCACTAGCTCTGTGGGGTCTTCAATGATATATTTGGAAGCATCGCTAAACGCCTGAGAACCTTAGATATAGGGGTAATGTACTGGCCTACATCTTTCGTAGCGCTGGATTAAGGTTATATTGCAGCTTTAGTTCCATGTGAAAAACTTAGAAGGAATGTGTCTCAAATAATTAAGATTTCTCTCTAATACGCCCAAAGTTTGTATTTATTCTATGTCTGGGGTGTTATATCTAAGTAAGTATGATATTTTAGCTTAAGTCCACATAACCGTTTAATAGCTTATTGTAGTGAGGGGTGTTAACCGCATCGCTTTCGCAGAGTGGGACCCGACCAGCGCGGAGGAGGCGGAGTTAGGGTACGGGCAACTATTCGGCGCGCCCAGCCCGCTCGACCTCTACTCGCTGCGGTCCGGCATCGCTTTCGGTAACGTCTTGTCACTTACATGTAATATTGAATATTCAAATCCATCCAAAACGTAAGATGAAGTGCAATATTTAAATTTTCCGCTTTCCTGTCAACATCCACTTATCTATGCTTTGTATATATTTTATATCTATGCTCACTCGAGTCTGTGAAACCTCAAATTCCTAATATAAAAAGTATATTTTAAGAATTATGCTATCCATATTATATTTAATTACTTTTTTTTATAACAGATTACGACGAAGATTTCTTCATATCGTCGTCGGCGCGGCCGTTCGAGAGCCTCGGCATCATGTCCACCACCAGCCAGTTCTTCCCCGGCATGCACGTTAAGAGCTCGCTCATCGACCGGGACATCGCCGACGACGTCGCCGAGGACTTCCCGCCGCCGCCCTCGCCGCCGCCCGCCGCGCCCGTCGCGCCCGTCCTCCGAACCGGGACCCCGTCGCTCGACTTCACGACCCCCGACTCTGGCGTCGAGGACATCACGCCGGGCTCCACCGGCGCCGACGAGGAGTTCAAGGCGAAGAAATCGCCGGAGGAGATCGGCCAATGCTGGCGGGCCGTCGACAGCGGCAGCTCCAGCGAGTCCGTCAGCCCCAGCTCGCCGGGGGGCGAGGCCCTGGGCGGCCTGCGCCACACCAGGGACAGGCTCAAGCTTGACCTGCCGCCCAGCCCGCACGTACCGTCGCCTCGCCACAACCGAGTGTTTAACTTCGTCCTTGACAAGCCGAAGCGGCACCGCGTCGAAGAGCAGCCGCCTGAGCGGCCGCTCGTCATGACCGACGACACGCCCGTGGCCACGTCCGCGCTGCCGCTTCCCGCCGGAGACGACCCGCCGCCGCCCGAGCCCACGTTCTCCACCTTTGGCAAGAGCGGCCACAAGGCGGACCACGAGCAGAAAATCGTCCTCACGGACGACCCCGGGCCCGGCGCCGGCCCCGGCCCCGACGCCGGCCCCGGCGGCCCGCGCCACGCCGCGCCCGGCGCGCTGGAGGCCGTGAAGGGCGAGGGCACCGTGCTGGACAGCGGCGACGAGGACTCCGGCATCGAGAGCAGCTCCAAGGCCACCCTCGAGCGGAACAAGACGAACGTCTCCTAATTAGAACGGACGTTAGTGTAGATTTGTTACTGTATAGATCGTCACGTCGACTCGCCCCCGCCCGCGCGACACTGCACTTTATTCCGAGCAGTAGAGTGTATCATCGCAATCCGTCGGTTTCGGGAGGCGAGGTCCGCCGGCGCTATTATAATGCCTTCACGATAGCCCACTAGTAGTATTACCGACAGTGTCGTATTATTTAAACACTAATTATTTATGAATATCTTCCACCTATCTTGTATACATATCGGCATCCGATTGGAACTGATCGACACATTTGCCCGATCGTCGACGAGATCTTAGATCTCGTCTCCTTCCGAAAGTATTCATTGTAAAATTAATCGTTCACCTCATATAGTAACAGGATATTAACGATATTGTGATAAGTCCGGTTAGATGAGTGAACTGTGTGGTTCCAGAGTCATGCGCTTGCTATACTTTTTATACCGAGTAGTTCTTTTCGCAGTTTCTTTGACGATTTTTAATGTGTCAGTAGGCTGGTTGTGTTCCAAATGTTTAGCCAGAACCCGCTCGGTTTCCAAAAAATTGCTAAAAGATCCGTCGGTATAAACGAAGTGCTCAGGCCCGTGTGAGGTCCGACGTCGGGCCCCCACGACGTCGGAGGTCTACCGCTCTGTATTCACCTGTCAAACGTTTACGTAACATGGTACAAATGTCCGCGAGACTAAACTAATAAACCGCCGTAGAATTCGCAGATTCGTCGCTTCCATGGCCGCCAATACAAACTAAGTGCTTTGTAATTTTACATTTTATCGGTACATACTACGTAATTAAACTAATGCTGTAACAGTGTTGCCGTGAATTTATTACGTATAACTTTATATAGTACAGTTACCGTCGTCGGTGACGCTGTTAATAAAAGGCCTATCTAGGTGAGTGCCACAAGACCGCCCAATCTTACAAGCTAGAATTTTAGTACATTAACTTTTTACTCTTACTTCGTAATGTCGTAGTCGATTAGACGGGCGCGCGCGGCCCCGCCGGCCCTCCAGGCCGTCCCCGCCGTCCCTCCGGGCCGTTTCCGGCGGCCGGCCGGGCCGGGCGCGACACGGTGTATCCGAACAGAAATCTCGATGTCTAAATTATATTGTTTATATTGTATAAGTACAGTTCTGCGCACAAGTGAGTATGCATCTTCCATCTTGTGAACCTCGGAGTAAAACTGTCTAAATTTGAAACGTTTCGGTCTATAATATTTGAGGTTAAAAAGCCAATTCTTAGTTAAGTGAAAGTTTATATTAGATAAGTGTAGAATTAGATGTATCGGATGTGGTGACAGTCACATTGCGACTTCGTTGTACAATCAGGAACAGTAACGTTTGACTTATACGAGTACAGTCGTTCGCTGAAGTTTTCTACGGTCTCCGAATATTTTGCTTTGTTCGATTACAGTCAATTCTATTTACATTTTCATTTCATTTCAATTCATAGAAACTAAATCTTTTTACATTATATTTTTTCACAAATCACTAACGTCAGGATCACAAACCAACAAGTGTCACTGTTCCGACTGTGCCCAAGTATGTGCCACTAAATTACGTCATCGTTCTAGCATGCAATACGTCCAAGTGTGAACCTAATGTGCAATTCTTCTCATTTCCATATCATTGCGTTTTAGTTGTTTAGTTACTGCTGTAAATATAATTTAATGTTATTGAAGAAGAAATTTTTGAATATTAAAATTTATTGATCGTATTACTTATTATTGTTCTGAACATTATTTTTTACAGTTTTAGAAAGTTTTCGTTAATGTACAGTTGTAAATAGGTGATAGATGTTCATTTTGTTATGATGTATGGAGCACGCGCTGAGTCGACCGCCGCGTGCCTCGTGTTGGTTGGAACAAAATCTCTAAGGAGGCAGCCTGAACTATATCTCGGGTTGTAATGAAATGTTTGATGTTATGATCGTGCATGAAACAATGGTCTCAGAAGTGTTTATGTTGATGAATTATTTTTGATCTGTTTAATTAAGAAAAATCCACCTTACAGATTCGTTGCTTTACTATTTACAAAACGGAATTAATGCATTGTCCAATAATTATGATATTTATTGTTTGTAAGTTGTTATTGATTTGTATGAGCTGTCAGCAGTATTTAGTGAATGTGAACGTATCGGAAGTCAGTTCATATTGTGACTTTGTCAAGTCTTTTAAAAGTATTTCTATGAAAAATAAAATAATAAATAAAACTTATGACTCCAATGTGTGACTCTTTTAATCTTATTATTTACTTAATACTAACATAACATTGTGATTATTATTTAACAAAGTAAGTATACATGTGTACATTTAAATATTTTTATGGTACACCCACACCGGTGAGCATTTTGAAACATTAAGCTTTGTGTCAAAAGTTATAAATAAGAACTTGTCATCATAACTGTCTACCGTCTAAAACAAGTATGTAGGTACCTATATATTTTTTGTTAGTTAGGTGTACGAGTTATAGAGAATAGGTACACGAATTACGAGTATTATATAGTGTAGTCCAATAAGAAATCAATAGAAGGAATAATAACATTGATTTGCTTAAACTAGAAAGAGATCGTTAGAATAGAGATGAGCGGAGGCGAGCGGTCAGCTGCGGCGCCAGATGATGACGAGGCCGGACACGTCGCTGGTGGCCAGCAGGCTCTCGTCGTAGCTGAAGCTTACGCCCAGCACCGGCGACGCGTGACCTGCGCGGGACAACCACTCTAAATGCTAGATAACTCAAAACCAACAGAAGTCAATGACGATTTCAATCAGACCATAATACAAAAATATTAAAACATGGTTCGACATACAAAAAGTATTTCTTCAAATATTTGTTAATAATGTCCAGAATTAATTACAAACCATTTGTAAGAATCATAAAAAACTTGAACTCCTATAGCTGTCTATATCTATCGAGCGTGTCACTGTGTCGGTCCGAGTGGAGAAGCAGAGTTCGAAGGCTGTTCTTTCCTCTCAAAAGGGGTGCTAGACAGGGAGACGTCATTTCTCTGAAACTGTTTAATACCACATTGGAAAACGACTTCAAGCTCCTGGAATGGCAAGGATTTGGCATCAACATTAACGGCGAATACGTCACTCACCTTCGATTTTCTGACGATATTGTGGTCATGGCAGAATCAATGGAAGATTTAAGCACCATGCTCGAAGAACTCAATTGATTTTCTTAACAGGTGGGTCTTAAAATGAACATGGTGAAGACTAAACAATGTGTAATGCCCATGTTGTACCCACCCCAGTTTTAGTTGAGAGCTCGTTTCTTGAAGTTGTTGACCTGTATGTATACCTAGGACAAATAGTCCAATTAGGCAAGTCTAACTTCGAGAAAGAGTTCAATCGTTGAATCCCACTCGGCTGGGCAGTGTTCGGAAAACTGCGAAAATCTCGTCTGATATACCTCAGTGCCTCAAGTCAAAAGATTCGACTAATGTGTTAACACACATACATTGTCCTATTTGAGATTACTTGGGGAGGCCTATGTCCAGCAGTGGACGTCTTATGGCTGATATGATGATGATGATGATGATGATTGTAGTTGAACCGCTACGAGCGGGGCCTTCACCTTGCAGTTTATTGACGACCGGCTGGTCGGCGTGACCCTCGATGTCGAGGAAGTAGACGCAGGCGTCCTCGCCGCCCGACACCACGCACACACCGCGCCGGAACGACATGATGGGACAGAAGGTGGACTTCACGCTGTGCTCCATGTGCTGCGTCGCGAACCGCTTCTTGAGCGCCAGGCTGCCGTCGCGGTCGGCTATCCTGCAGCGCCAGTCTTGTTCTATTACTCTTACTACATTTGAAATATTCGGGATTTCGTTTTGTCTATTATGTGCAGTGCAGACGATCTGACAAGAAACTGCTGACGGTATACAACCGGTGCTATTGTAGATCTCTTGAGAATTGCTAAGTGCAGCAGTGGACCTCCTACGGCTAAAACGATGTCTATTGTTGTTATTAAAATAAAGTTGACGTCTCATTTATTAAAATATCGGTACATTTTTTACATAGATCAATCTATCTATCCTGCGAACTTTAGCCATTATCTACACAAAGGCATGTTAATCCGCATCACACTAGAATATTCTGTCACTATATATAAACTATCCAGATAGACAGCAGTTGACATTGAATACATAACAGTAGTAAATATGAACTTGATCTGCACATAACTGGTTACAATGTGATTGACCTCGAACGCCAATAAATACGCTTTGATATAAACTTACTGAAATAGTCTTAACGGAGATTTTACAAAATAAATAATTCCCGTGCATTCTTATTACACTACTGACCAGTTTAGAATATGGTTTCGTGTTCAGAAATACATATTGAAAGAAAAAGCCTTCGCTCACGTCTCAATTAAGTAGTTGTTTCGCCGTTGAATGAATCGATGCGACATCACATCTAGTAGTGAACCAGTGTGGCAGGTGCCTACCTAAACAGGTACAGCGAGTTGTCGGCGGCGCTGACGAGCAGCGCGGGGTGGCGCGCCAGCCACGGACTCCAGCTGAGGCAGGTGACCGCGCCGCCAACCAAGCAACGGCGCAGCTTGCTCACGCTGCCGGCGCCCTCCATGCGGTAACTTATTATCACACCCTAGGCGATACAAAGTTGATCATCAAATAAAGTGTGATGGTAACGATAACACCCTCGTCCTAATAATTAAATCTACCCGTTAAAACCACAAAAGAAATACTTTGTAGTGGTTTTTCCAATAACTCCTTCATAGACGTAAACAATTGGATTACCGTATATCTTTTTCGACGGTCTTACTAGTAGAAATTTCAAGGTAAATTTGTGTATCACTTGTCACAGCTATGCAGGTAATAAATAGAAGAAACTACCACTGATAAACAACCTATGAATCTAGCAGTCTCTAAGAAGGTACTGGTTTAATACTAAAACCTACCTGTAGGACTTAATTTTGTAATAAGCAATTCGTTGTATGATGCTAGAAAATTAAAGTTTTACAACAGTCAACAAACTTACTCTTGGTTTGTTGACGATTGTAGAAGTTATGTTAGCTTGTCTTGATCAAAAGCAAGCAAGGTCAAAAGTGACTCATAACGAGATGAATACTTTAAACCTCGGGTATTTCTGGATGGGGAATTACTTAATTTTTATTGGAAGAATAGGAAAACCTGTTAATACGACATCGATATTAGTAGGAAGTCTACTTCACTTGTTGTAATTTTCTTATCAAGGTCGTTTGCATTGTTTTAATTTCTCACCTCACCCTTACTTATATTTGCCGCTAACCGGCTGTATTCGCATTTGAAAGGTTGTTAAATTACTGGGTATTTTAACACTGACAAGACTTTAATATATCTGATATCGTAATATCTATGCTTACCAGAACGCTTGTGCCTTGCAATCAAAAGTTATTATGTATAAAAAATAAATCTGAACTTTATGTCAATATCTTCTTTATGTATAAAAATACGTGACATTGTGTTCATCGTGGATCAACATCTGAACTACTGAACTGATTCAAATAGATTTTTGCCAACTGTATACAGCTTGATCCAACTTGAGAGATAAGATAGGTAATATCTCAATTTAAAACCGGGCAATGTATGTTCGTGCAGCTAGTATAATATATGATATAGCAGTTGTTTCGTTCGAGGTGACGTTATAAACTGGAATGATTTAGAACTGACGATTTGATCAATGTGGAGTTAATGGCGCTATATTAAATGAATTAATACGGCGACGGTTTCAAAATGTTTTGTTTCTATTTTAGTAAGTTCTTTGTTACTGAGTAAATTGATCAAGCTTTCACAAGGAGACGATGGATACCTACTCTATTTCGTGAAGTTAATGAAAATTTCTACAGGGTACTTACAGGGTCTTAAATACTTACAGGGTTCCTGTATATTTTTTATAATATCATAGGCATCGTACGTTTTCCCGGAATAAATGGACCCCGTCCTTCTTTGACCCGGATGAATTTCTAAACTAGTGAGCCAATGGTAATAAATTGTTGCTAAATGTTAACAGTCTGACCCAACTTGAGAAATAGGATAGTTCATTTCTCAGTATCTTTATATTATCCGCAATATTTTTTCATAATAAGGCATAAGTCTAATTAAGACAGGACAATGTCTGTCAGATTAGCTAGTACCAATATATATATATATATATTTCGGGAACCGTACACATACATCTTTCAGGATAAAAAGTTGCTTATAATCTGTCAATGCTAAATTGTATACCACAGATGGGAATAAATAAGCAAGCATTCTGGCGTGTTTATATAACAAACATCCCACCAAATGACTAGTGCTAGATAATAATTTTGCAAGTTCATTAACAGGATGTGCGTTCACTGATTCCCACTCTTAATATATCATTAGATAAAAAATCTGACCGGTTCGTAAAACAACGCAGTTTCCTAGAATTCAGATAAGAAACTATAAACAATTGTCGATTACGTATAAATTTATATTTTATATTATAATGTAGGAAAGCAGGGTTGTCATCTAAAAAAAACGTATTAATATGCCCCTGATAACCTTTTACTGTTCGAGGTTCTTAGAATCACTTATATTTATTATTTACTAGCTGAACTGACAGAATTTGTCCAGTCTTAACGACACTCATTTGCAAAAAAACAGGCGGTTTTGATTTTAATTCTTGTTTTAAAAAATACGGTACCAAAATGATTTCAATCATTTGTACATGCTATTGGCCGGTTTTAAAAATGCCGTGGAGTTTAAGTTTTAACAGTACGTTTTAAATTAAAATTTTCGTTTGATGCTCGTTTTTACAGAAACCCACTTTTTATCATACATTTTTGGTGCGTAGTTCCAAAAGATAATATCAGTTTTCATATCTTTTAGTGAATTTTTATGAATTTGGGGAAAAAGGACCTGGCAGCGGTATCAAGACACCGATTCCGTCGAGAGAAGGCCTGATTCTGGAAGAAAACCATGTAGCCAACCACGGGATGATCGTTTTCTTGTGAGTCGCATTGAGCATTGAGAAATCGCAAGTCTTCGTATGTGAACCTTAAGAACAATCTCGAAGAAGTAAGAAATGTATAGCATATTAGTCTGTGGACGGTCAGGTGGAGGCCCGGCCTCCGGCTCTAAGTTACTCCGTGAGCACAGAGTTGCCAGGCTTAGGTTTGCTCGAAATTGTGAGTCATGGACTCAAGAAGACTGGAATAGGGTATTATTCTCCGATGAAGCCAGGATATCTCTGTTCAGTGAAGATTGACGTCGGCGAGTGCTACGAAGACGAGGAGAACGCTTTGCAAAGGCTTGTTTTGAAGAAATCACACTTTATGCTGGGGGCTCTATTATGTTTTGGGCAGGAATAAATTCAATGGATTGTACAGAGTCTTCATTGAAAACGGCTCACTGACTGGACATCGATAAATAACGGAAGTTCTAATTCCTCATGCACAACCCGCTTGGCCGCTTTAGGCGAAGACTCAATTTTTATGGACGACAACGTTCGCGCCCACCGGTCTGGTGATGTGGAAGCGTATGTGCAAGAGGTCGGCATTCGTCGTTTGGATTGGCCAGCTTGAAGCCCCGACCTCAATCCTATAGAGCATGTCTGGGACGTTTTGAAACGACGCGTGAGATCAGTACAATCGACTCCGCAGACCATCAGAGAGCTGAAGAATGTAATTACCGCAGAGTGGGAACGTATTCCGCAAACAAGTACCCGAGATATCCTCGCTAGCATACCCAGACGAATTCAAGCTGTGATTTCAGCTAGAGGTGATCACACTCGATACTAAACATTTATCTGCTTTTACTTCACGAGCATATGCACTAGTAGCGAGCATGCACTACTAGTGAACTTTAGCATTAAAACCCATATATTTTATCAAAATATTATGATAATACTGACAAAAACTATTATTTGCGTCTTAATTTACAAAATTGTAAAAGTAAAACTACCTATAATTATCAAGCAAACCAATAGTAACATTTGAAATGGTTCATTGCGTAGGTGCCCGTTTTTTTTGCAAATGAGTGTATATACCTATGTTTATTTTGACAAAAATATTAAGACTATTAGGTAATTGAAATATAAACTCAAGTTAGATCCAACTGTACACAGTAAGCTAAAATATCGGATCAGGATTTTCAAAGTTTATTTTCGGTTCAGTACTTCGTATTTTTATAAATTTTTGTAATGGTAATAATAAAATTATTCTAAAATTTACTTTTCTTGAAAAAAAATTTGATAGTTATTACTCGTCCTACAATCAAATATTTTCCTATTCTTTCATGGCCAAATCAAAACGTTATGAAAGAAAAATAAATGGGTTATTTAAATTGATTTTTGCATTGCCATGTAATATATCGAACAATTGACACTAGTCCTATTAATACAATCTTTCTGGTTGGTACAAGTATCCCAGCATTAGGATATTCGAAGAACAAATGGTTGTTGAACCCTGAACGTACATTAGATATGACTGCAATTACATTGTACCTTATCGTTGGCGGCCCAGAACATCCGTCCGCTGGACTCGCACGCGATAGACAGCACCCTGCCGCCGAGGATGCTACTGCCCCCTGATACAGATTAGGATCGTTACCAGACACAATAAATAATCTACAAAACATCGATCTATCAAACCCGCGTATGCAGCATTAGTAAATAAGGTTTAAATTTCACGATAGGCAACTATAACTAGGTAATGTTATTATATGATAGTACATAGTATAAAACAAAATCACTTTCCGCTGTTTTTCTGTCCATCTGTAAGCTTTGATCTTTAAAGCCACGCAACAGATTTTTATTTTAAATATCTTGTAATTTTATAAAAGGAATTATAGCTGAACCCTACATGATAGATCAAAATAATGTATCTACTTACACTATAATATTGTACACCTTAACAAGGTCTACAAAAAAGTCCGCAATTAGTATTTTTTAAGGTGTACAAATACTATGGTATATTATTTTTATCTATCTCGTATGTATTATCTATAATGTAATAGTAAAAAAATTATGTTTATTTACGGACATCACATGGAAACCTTTAAAATTTATCAGAGTTCCTCTCTTATATTATGCATGTATTATACATATAATCCCTTTTCTTTTGAAAGAGACTGGATATGAAAGAATAAAGTTTGTTATTCTAAATAACTAAATTCACTAAATGCGTTTGAGAGTATATAAGTATAGTAGTAATGATTATAAGAAAATGCGCAGACGAAGTCGCGGGCATCAGCTAGTAAAAAATACTGTGAGTTCTAGTATGTACGTTAATAAATAGTTACTTTCTTATATTCATTATTACTAGGCACTATTTACTAGCCATTCATATTACTTTACTAACGGCTTTATAATGTAGTTTATTTAACATTTTTGTTTGACATGTTTGAAATAGATGTTCCTTGTAAATCTTGAGAACGGTTGTCGAATCGTCGAACAAATTTTGAGTTAAATAAACCGCGCCTGTCCTGATTTGAAAGATTACAATTACTACCCTTATCTACTATAATCTTTGTTGGTTTTTATTTTTTAACGTTTGCGTTCTCATCCACTCATTATACGTAGTATAAGCAACATTACCAACTATTGCTTTTATTTTTATTACAATGTAATTCATACTAAGTATTAATCAAACTAATGTATACTAATATACAAAGAGGAAAGATTAATTACGTCAAGAACTACTAAACCGAGTGACATAGGTAACATATTGTATCCCCATACTGTCACGGGAAGGGGAGCGGTACGCTGCTAGTACATAATAAAGAGCGTACCTATATGCAGTAGAACCCGTTAAAGACGATCACGCTTAATACGATTTCCCGCATAATACGCAACTTTATGCCAGTCCCTACAATTAAAGACATATTTTCATACATTTCTTACCGTTTAATTCGATTCATCGTCCCGTTTAATACACCCGAGCACAGCTGAGTGCGCTTTTACGAGCCCCGTGGTGGTAGACTAAGTAAAGAGAGACTGACTGTCCTGGCCTGTGCTAATTCTGATGGGGTCAGAAATATTACGTGTGTGTGATTGGCAAAGCAAAATCTTTAATTGCTAATGCATCAAAATCTTTCAGTCAAACCAAAATAAGTGATTATTTTAACAAATTTTATTATAATTACACTACGTATTTTATGTACCTACACACACAATTCATAAATGTATAATTTAATACCTATCCAACGTACCAAAATTACAACAAAATATATCCCGCATAATACGCTTTCTCGTTTAAGACGCGTTTTTAGTAGGGTCCCTGAAAAATCGTCTTAAGCGGGTTTCACTATAAATACCTACTATCTTGTATGACACATTGCAATCGGAATTGACTCACCTCTCGGATAAATCCCGGTGGAAATATTAAGTACCTCCACCATGCCCCTGGCATTACCCGCCTTCCAATGTTAAGGAAAATCAAACAACGAGATATCATATTTTACAGATACAAATCTACCAATAAGAAATTCCGTATTTGAGCAATCTTGTTTTTCCCAAGTCGAATGAATTTTGATGAATGCATTTAATGATTTTCCCAACGCTCAAGTTCATGAGAAATAAGGTATATTCAAATGTGGGTATCTTTCATTACGTAATAACTAATAGTTTAAGGATTATAACATGCTTCAAATTAAAATATAACTTTATGAATCATATTTATGAAGCCGTAAAGTACCGGCAGAGTAGAATAATACCTTCTCCTGGACCAGGTGTCTTGAGAGGCGATTAAGGTAGCGAAACCGAAAGATGGCGGTATATCCATTCGAAACAATGTAGCTGATATGCACAGGGGGGGATGGGTAGCAGCATCCCTATCGCGAAAGCACGACTATTGTTTAGCACGACAAAAATTGGCAAATTTCTCTCTTTCTCCCTAAAGAATTACATATATCATAAAAAGTATCTTTGTTCTATGTACGGCCATAAAAGAAAAGAGATATATTAAGAAACTGGTGTATTTTTATGGTACAACTAAGATATTTTATTTCTATTAACACAAAGAAATTACGGTTGACCAAGGGACTAATTAAGAATTGCATAGGCGTAAGCCGAATTTTGGATATGTAGAAAAATCAATTGTCATTTATGCAAAAAGAAAAATAACATCTTGTTACTTTTATTTAATAATTTAAGTATTTAGTAACTTTAATTAACTATTATATAGCTGTAGGTAAATTTCATTACTCTTGGAACTTTTTCTTTTCATACATCTTTGGTATGGTCTCATAAGTTTGAAGGTATTTGTATAAATTTACTTGAGAGCGACCCAAACTTAGGTCCGTTTCGAAAATGATCTAGGGCTAACCGCACACACTGCTGTACACAACACATGCTTTTGCATTGTTTGATTCATCATCTTCATAGCAGCGAATTGATATTACCACCAAAGCGTCCGCTGCTGGACATGAGCCTCCCCTTGAAAGGGAAAATTTGCTTATAAATGCCGCGCTGAACACTTTGCGACGGGAATGATTTTTTTTGGAATGCTTTTAGAATTTGTGATGGGTATACTGCCATCAGTCCGTTCCGGTACTTAAGTCGCCTGTTACGACCCCTGGTATTCTAGGAGGTACAATTTTACTCAAGCGGTACCCCACACTGTTCGATCATACATTCATAATGAATAGGTTTCAAAGTCAACATTTTGATAGTTAAGTAGATTTTTAGCCATGCATATCAATCGACGATGATACATAAATTCCGGAAAAACAAAGTGAGTCGAGGGTAGGTACCTTGACTGACCTTGTTTTCCTGAAGGTACTATACGAAGACTTGTCACTTCTTTAATAAGCATAAATTAAAGTAGCTATGTAATTCTGCTTATCCGCTTACCTCTTCTAAAACGCAAAATACTTTGGTACGGTTTAGATGTAGATTAATACAGGTCAGTAGGTATAGGCATATATAGAAATATTTGAAATTTAATATTTTTTTATAATGTAGAAAATATTATTTTTTGCACATATATTAATATAATCGGACTTGTTTTGAATAATTAATTTTATTGTTTTTAACAAAGAAAAATCCGCGTCTTTGTATATCCCACCCACAATTACCATTTTTATTTTACACATATTTTAAGCAAAACAGTAAAATACTTGTGCAAGTATCATTAGATATTTGGCTGCAGGTTAACAACTTTATAAACCATCATATAAAAACACCTGTAGGTAAAAGTAAACAACCTATACACAGAATCTCGTTGTATACTGTATGTAACAGATCCTATTAGAACTCTCTTAGGAAGGAACCCAGTAGTGGACGTTCTACGGCTGATGTCTTATATGAATAATAAAACAGGTGTGCAAAGCTGAGGTGGGCTGCAAATGTTTTATATCATCATCATTACAGTCATTAGAAGTCCACTGCTGGACATAGACGTCACCAAGAATTTTGCCACATAATTACCGCGGTGAGCAAGCGTGTTGGCAATCGCAGAGCGCAACTTTCGGGGATGCTGCTGCCCATTCCCACCTTGTGCAATTAAGCTACACTGTCTCGAAAGGATATAGGACACCTGGTACAGCGGGAGGTACTATTCTACTCTGTTTGTACCTCACGACAAATGTTATAGATAAAAGGATACAATGACCATGTTGTTATTAGCGGGTTGGAAGACGCAGCAGAGAAGCGGTGCCTGCAACTGATCGGGGACCGCGCGCAGCCGGCGCCGGCGCACCGTGTCCCACAGACATAGAGCGCCGTCCAGCCCGCATGTGACCAGCAGCTCGTTGGACGCCGACCAGTCGCACCCTACCACAACGACACGTGTCATTCACCGTTCACACACAGGCATCTCAACCTAATAATATCTAGTATATTTCTAAATCATTCCTCGTTATTAAAAAATAGTAAATTTATTTATTAAACATAAGGGAAATAAATTTCAAAACACTAATTACTGGTTGTGCAATACTGAGAACAGTATTTATATCTTCGACCCAGTAGCATCTTAGCCTATGGATAAAACTACACTGTGAAATGAACAATCATTAATGACGCTTAGAAAGCTGTTCAGAAGGCCTATATCAGAAATAACTTTCAGCGCTATGCGGTTACTTCAAAAGTAACCGCATAGCGTGTTTACTTTGGATTCTTACCTGTAACTGCTTTAGTGTGTCCTTCCAGTATAAAGCTCACTTTGGGCGGCGCTGCAGTGACGTCACATATGGACACGGTGCCGTCGTGTGACGCGCAGCAAAGTTTGGACCGGTCATTATTCGCAAATTTCACTACACTGACTGGATCTGTATGCTGTAAATATATCACATACTAAATCTTTATCCTTATTAATATTATAAATGTGTAATGTAACTCTGTCTGTTACGCTTTCCCGCTTAAACCTCTCAACCGATTTTGATGAAGTTTGGCACAGACAATCTTTAGACCCTGAGAAAGGACATAGTCTAATTTTTAATTCGAAATAAGGGTTGTAAGGGGTCGAAAAGGGGGATGAACAGTTGTATAGAAGTATCGCTATTTTTAAAGCTAGAAACTTGAATCTTATTTTTCAAGCCATTCATTCGATATAAATAAACATGACATTCAAAGTTTATATAAGTAAAGGTAAGGAGGTATGGTACCCAAAAAAAACTATTCCATGCGGACGAAGTCGCGGGCACAGCTAGTATATTATATATATTCTAGTACTAGGACCTCGTTCCTACCTACCTTAATCTTAAATGGTAAAATTTTTGTGTACATAACTTATGGTTTCATAATTATTTGTGTGGCCATGTGGCAACATGTGATACTTTCAGTTGTAATTATATTAAAATATATACTGTTCTTTTGGTTAAAGTTAAATTAATTGCACACAACATCTCATTCATTGACCAAATTCCAAAAAAAGTCACCTGAAGTACTTGTGTTATGCACATCAGAGAACAAAAGAATCACAAATGTTTAAATACATAGGTAACACCCAGACACAGAACAACGACAAATATTTGTGGAGATCTAACCAATGTGTCTTGGCACACAAGATAGGATCACTACTATCTGAGCTATCGGGCCAGTCATAATATACAAAATACCAATTACCTGATCAAATATGTGGTGCACTCCAGAGAAAGCATAATTTTCTGATATTGTAAGATCATTTTTCTTCTTGTGTGTATTTGATGAAATTTCATCTGTAGACAAACTGGCCTGAAACACTTATTGTAAATAGGACTTTTTCTGATGCATAATTTTTATCAAATTTAAGAGGCCTATTCTGTCTTTACATATAAAAAAAGACTGTAGCTTATAATTGTCTAATTATTTACATCAAATTAAGCAAAGAAATTATAAGATTATGATAAATACATATGATGGGTCGTAGGTTAGGTCTACAATTATAAAAAATATATATTTAAAGTGACCTACCTTGCTACTTGATCTTTGACGTGATGAGGCCGAACAGATTGATATGTTGTCCTGCACTCCATATCGTCGCTGGAGTAGTTGACTCCTTATATTTAGATATTTTTTTATTGTTTCAATGTCCTATGGTTTAAATGAAGAGTTCATAGAAGTTGTAAAAAAAATATGGAATTATTGTTAATGAATTCATGTATTATATATATACCTTAAACTTTGCATTTTCTCTAAGAAGTTGGCTTCTACGGCGTATGTAAAGAGTTTCTATAACAAAATAAATTCCATCAATCATACAGTATTGTAAAAGCATCAGAAGATATAAAAATTTTCATTTAATACTAAAACGGAGATATGCCATGTGCTAAGGTCAAGTGTATAAATGTAATAAAATAAAATATTTCTCACTAAAATTAGGATTATTTGGTGCTCTGTAAGCATTAAATCGTGCGTCTAGGGCAAATATCTGTTGTTGGAACGCTGCCGCCATTTCCAATATTATTTCGAAACTACTATTATTCTTGGTTTTGTGTTCCTAATTTATCTAAGGATAATAATATTTATATTATTGCACAATATTTTCCGTAGACATTAATAATATTCAAACATTCGTAAAAACTTGGTAAATAAAATCAACAATCAATGTCATCATCACTTATGTCAATGTCAACATTTGACAATTAACAGCTGAGTTGATTGAACGTTCAGAAAAGATTTTATAGTTTTAATTTGTATTAATAAATTAGAAACTTGAGATTGATTAAACTTACTTGTGGTGCTTGATTCCATTTGCACGCTATTATGTTACGTACACTGTTCATTGTACTACAACTAATTTATAAATACTGAAGCTTTAAATTTCACAAGATTTATGATTTTAATATTTGTAATATATTATATGAATAATTAATAATAATATGCATAAATAAAACAAGTTGTGACCATGTGACACGTGGTCATAACTTGTAGTTAAAGCACTGTATTTATTTCCTTTTAAACTAACAGCTTTTTTAGCCGTGGACTTTCAAAGGCTGATATGATGAAGATGAAATGTGAAAGTTATGTGAATGTAAGATATTTGTATCTCTTTCCCGTAGGATAGATACGGCTTTTTTACATAGCCGCGACCTTATTTTTTACATAGTCAGGTTAAAATGACATATGTTTATTTTAAACCGGACACATGTAATTTATATAAGTACCTACAATTATTTTATCATGAAGGGTATCATCAACGGGTATTAAAAATTTTGTTAGGTTAGGTCAAATGATGACATATTACTTTTTAACCCGGAATATGTGCGGGTCGATTTGTCTGGGCAATATACATGTACTTAAGGTACTATAATTTTAACTCTGTTGCATGATAGTATACGTAACAAGCTACTTATTTCGTAATCAGATTGATGTTTTTTATGTTGTCTAATAAAAAAAATTATTATACTCAAAACGTACGTAGAAAATGTATTATTCACAACCCGTATTTGGCACAAATATTGAAAAGGGCTAAAAATCAATTTGCTAAACGTTAACATGTTGAATTCGTCTTTCTTAAATAACTGCTAGTAAAACGGGTAGTCGCAGAAATATTAAAATTGAAGCACATTCGCATGATGAGATTTATATTTTCCTGCATATTTCAATTTTTCTATAGACAAGACAAGCAAACTGATAGGTACTATATTCTGCTAGACGAACGCGCGAAACAATTCAGCAATTTTTGTACGAATTCGTCTCATTTTGGAACATGGTTGTATATCTTCGGTTCGCTCCTTAAATTTCAATTATTTCATACAATACATGGACTTGATTATTTTATACGTTTACTCTTACTATACACAAAACTGTCAAAATGTTTATTTTGAACTCAATGGCTCGCATTAGAATATTAATTTCGAATACAAATTTTGCTTTGCGCACATTCATAATTGCAAAAATGTTTTCGGCTGTTTGATACGTTTTGACGTCTGAAATGAATCGATTTGATGAGATTGGCTAGCTTGAACATTCAGGAACCGCTAGCGGTAGAACTTCGGTCTCAAGAAAACCAGATTATAATCATAAAGATGTTTCTTTCGCCAGGAATTAAACAATTAAATATCATATTTAATATTGTTCAGTGTTCAAATGAAAATCATTTATAACTGGACATAAGTTTCATATGAAGAAACTTCCTCCTCTTAGTGATGTTATCAAAAATACGGTCCCAGAAAAGTAAATTGAAATGTATAAAAAAGTCTAGACTGTCAAGTGTAATTGATTGGGCTGTAAGTGAGCAGAGCGCGCGAGGCTCTCGCCTCGTGTCGAGCTCGCAGCGGGGGCGGGGCGGCGGGCGCGGGGCGGGCACTGCGGGCGCGGCGCAGGCGCACACATGCGGCCGGGCCGCGCGCGTCTCGTCCACGCGCGCTTCTGAGGCCAGCGATTTCCCGGAATCTCCGTTTCCGATTCCGAAATACTCGACTCGGTGATACCGAGAAATCTCGACAGCGTTATTCTGGGGCAATGTCGTGTAAAACCCGAAACACGTAGCTTTCTAGCGAGGTGCCTCTGCCGTTATAAATAATCAGAATGCGTAAAGAGGAGTCGGTGACCCTCAATTACGAGGATTATTTGTTTTACTGGGAACCCCTTTATTATTCTTTGCGCTATCTACGCGCTGAGGGTGAAACGTTTATATAAAAAAACTCAAGTACCTTTAAATTTCATTTTATTTTGTGACGTACCATCATACATTATAGTAACATTAAAAATTCGATTCAATCATACCATAAACATGTAAGATTTGTTTACTAACTTTATTGATATCTTGAGATAGGTACATTTATTATTTACATTTATTTTTATTACGAGACGGATTAGCGTAAAAATTACTAAATTTTTTTTATGGAAACAAAGAACTTACACGTACACCAACTAGGAGCTCATACAATGTTCGCTGCGAATAAATAATCAAGTCTTACTTAACATAATACATGTCAACACTAAAACTAAACACTAATCCATCTTAAAAGTAGCTGACTATTATTTGTTGTACCTAATTAGTGTTAAAACTGCATTCCACTTAAAATGCATGAACTGCTATATTCATAAAATATAAAGCGATCAGTCAAAACTTAAAGTAAACTATAAAGGCAAGTACACACTAATACTACAAATCTATAAAATTATTTGGACTAACATTCTATACACTTTAAAACATTGATACCACTATTCTATTTACATAATTTGTTAAGAAATATTAATAATATCAACAGTTGTAAAGCTTGATCAGAATAAGAAGCCTCCCTCACACAGGTTACGGCGCTGGCGAGAACATCAGCATTAACATTTAGTTGGCTCGCACAGCGCGTGATAAAGGTTTATTTTCTAATCAAATTGAAAATTTCATATAGCCAATTCATTTATAATATCTAAACTAAACTTACAGCTAAATATTTAATCTACAGCCTCATTCATAATATCAAAGTGCTTTTACAAGAATGTCAAGAAATACATTTTTATGAGCACTCTATAACGCGAATGAAGCCTTTGGTAACTGATTATGAATGAGACTGTCACACACACTTTGAAATTAGTACAGGCGATAGTAAAACTTAACTTAAAATTAACAAGGTAAAACCATGGCGTTAAATACCCATAGATGAGAGCTACGAACAATATTATAATCTCTATCGTAACTGCAATATGGCGAGCTCGACGCTTCCGTAAGGGAAAACAAATTTCCGCTCGGTTCATGCAACGAACGCGCCAGGTTCGCCGAAGTCCGACCAATTCGTCAATCATTGCTCTAGCCGATAGTTCGGTTCACAGAACAGGGGTTAATACGTCTATCTAAAATCAATCGGTTCGTAGTTACGCTTTAATTAGTGGAGGAAGCGCTCAGCGCGCTCGACTCGTAACGAGAGGTGGCCTAAGCCTGACGTGTTGGTTTCGTTCAACTGCGTGCTAATACGATTCACGCGGCAGCCTTCTTGGCACTCGTCCACCGAACACATTTCCAACGATTTCACTACTTACACGTGGGTATAGTTTACCTAATTAGTACAAAAGCTACCCTTTTTAGTTATTATACAAAACGAATTAAAAAAATGAATCTTTATATAAAAAATAAACTATTTAGAAATATGTGAACTTGATCCATTTAATCATATTACCCCCATGTGATATCATCCTATCTAAATAACTTATGTATAAATGTGCCTTCAACATTATAAATATATAAAATAAGTAATAGATAAAAGTATCACCGTTTCAATGCCAACAGAAACATATTCGGAACGTTATTTAGTCATAAGAATGGGACACCGTCAACACACGATCAGGCAAGAGCCGGCTCATAGCTGTTTACTGCAAAACTGTTTTTTTATTATTATCGTGTCTTGAGCAAAACAAAACAGAACATAACGCAACATTTAATTTCAATAATTTCTAGATTAATTGAAAAGGTAATTAATTAGTTTTTTAATATCACGCGAAACAAGTATAGTTGTACGACTTAAAATACTTTCTTTTCTAACATTAGTTTCAGTTATTGATAATTTTACGCAAGCTCATTTTAGCGTTGTTATGTGTAACATATTAAAAATGTATGGTAAATAATTTGTTTGAAACTCGCCGAACTAAAGTCTAACATAAAATTGGACATTGTAAATAAGAAATTTAGGTTAATTAATTAATAGAAACATTAATTATGAATTTGTACTAGTCCCGAATTAAACAATATATCGTTATAATTGGTACAAATCAACGCTTTGTCCTTGTAAACATCCTCATTTCAACGGCGTGTAACATGGGCTAAAGCTACTGCTTAAATCTACAACGAGTTCACTAATTCTATACATTTGGCCGATGATAAACTTCTCATTACAAACATCATTCCCAACGTAACACGTACAATAACAATGTCTTTAGCGGCTATCAATGATGAGCATGCAAGTGCTTTCCACGTACATTCAACACTAACAAGGTCCTCGAGCGCACCAACCGAATAATCAGGAGTTCTGTGCACGTTAACAATGGTTTAGCGGGTATTATCCTGCGTTAAGCCGAGGTATAATGCTAAACGGACAGCTCACAGCTATTTTCATTGGAACTAACTGTGCAGTGGACGGGACCAACTCGCGGCATACTAATGTGACCGAAATAAAGAGTGGCCGCCGCCGATTTACCTAATGTGCCCATACGAAATCCCTGTCACGTTGCACTCACTAGAATAATATTTGGAACGTCATGTCTTATCCGTGCCGCAACTAGGCAATCTGCATGCAAAAGCACGCACGCATCTACCATTCAAAACATTAAACCTTATCTTACTATTCTCCTAACCTGCAACGTATGGTCCACGGATTTTCATATTATCATCACTATATCAGCCGTAGGACGGTTTCAGTAGGACCGGTTGAAAGCAGCCTGCGTCCAGTGCGATCCTGCAGTTCCAGTCAGGTCGCCTGTCCACCTTGTGGGTGGACGTCCCACGCTATATAATACCTACCAACTGAATTACTAAATGCTGCATAAATAAACAATTGAAAAACATAAGGGCGCATTCTTGATCACCTCAACTATAATTTTCTAAACGTGAATTATTTTTATTAAATAGGGTTTATAAAATTCGTGGAAAATATTTTATTTATCCGTATGTCCGTTACAGCTTAACTAAGTACCTTGATAGCGTATTGTAAACACGTAATCGTCACTTGTTAATGACGACCAACGTCCGCAGGCCGTCGTTGAAATGAAATAACTCCAATGTTTGTACATAAACAAGAAAACAGCGACAATGTACTCAACATTCGATATAATAATCTGACTAATAAACTGCAATAGATTTATATATTTATTTTTCGTTGCCAATATAACGATAAAGCCTTAACAGATCTATAATAGTATTATAATATAAGCTAAGCAAATGTGAACAAACCATACATACGTGTACGCTTAATTGATAATAAATAAAATTATATGAAAGATTCATTTAGCACCTTTCAACGTTAGGCACCCGATCACATAGTTACACTACACTCGTAGATTATTACCCTTTATCCAATCCCTTACCCTATTCTGTTCCACTTTTTATTTATCAAAATAATAGTGTAGCTTTTTTATAAGTTTAGTTAAAATTAGTTAATAGTGAAATTTCAAGTATCAAGAAAAAGAAACATCATTTCTATTTAAACGCGATATAGACAAAACCGTCCATCATCCGGAAACAGGCGCCGCTTATAAATACCTGTTACCGTCCCTACTCAGATTTTACATTATAAATTCGTCGAAACCGTTCATAGGCAAGGTGTTATTATTAAAATAACATAATTGCCGTACCCTAAAACGAAATAAGTTTAGATAATAATAAGAACGTCGTAGAATTAGCAACTTCCGCGTAAGTGGGAGAGGCGATTATGTGGGCTTCTATCTGTATCTCGATTCTGGAAATCGCGTGATTAGCCGAACCAGTTGATAGTTTGCGGCGGACGCTTAATGCGCTTGCGCCGTCCCGCGCGACTCCCCGCTCTCCGTCGCCCGGCCGCCGCCCGCCTGCCTGCCCGCGCCTCGCCCTCGCACCTTCTCGGAAACGAAAGCAAGATAGCCACTAGTGGGAAATGCGATTAACGTAATAACCTCCCGGAACGAAGGCCCTTTTCCGATCTCTTTGTAAATACTCAGCAGTAAATATGTTAACTTGGAATTTATGCAGACTAATCAGTAATCACCGTGTTTCAGGCTGCGTTCACGCAGCGTTGAAAGCCTTCCGCGCTCCAGCAGAACGAACGTCTTAAACTCATCGCGCCAACAGTGTAAACGCGGACTTTTGTAAGGATGTACGGATGTGAGTTCCTCTTTCACGTAAAAGCTATTAAATAAGTTTTAGTAAAACTACTGTTAACATAGCTTACGCATGCTTATATTACGCAGACGAAAGAAATCGCGAGAGGCGCTTGTATTTTGTATAATGCTTGATAAAGTACATTTGGCCTTACAGTAAATCTGTCACGACAACTCCGAATGAACGGAGACTTAGATGTTACTAGCAAACTTGTATAACATTAAATAAACATCCTGCTTTATAGGAAACGAGTTACTCAACGACAAACAAAATAATTATCTCGCTCGAGACAACTATCCATTCTGCTGTCATCTTGTTACTACAATCTGGTGCAAAAACAGTCACTCCCACTCATCAAGCTGTCCGTCATATCAACTTTACGTGATTGAGTCCATTTAACTACTACGAGTTGCGTAACTAAGAATTAGACATCGGTACACGTGATCACTATTAACACACACAAGGATATTTTACATCAGTTTTGATTTTGTACATATAATATAATATATAACAGCACTATAATAGCTGGAAGTAAAGCACGATTATTATAAGCTAACAACATTTAAGAACAATGTATTTACCCTTCAACCGTTTTGTCGGATTTACCCGACATGTCTAAGAAAAGGGCATTTCAACTAACACTTACTATGTTTGAATGTGAAGAGCAGATAGTACATTTATAAGCACGAAACTTCGTTAACATTACAGTAAATAACAAGATAAATCATCCGACACTACTATGGACATACATCATAATTACATATAAAACTTCCAATATAATCTATAGAACAGGGTTTTGAATTGTCATTCCTGTTAAGTAAATAGTTATGATAGATATCCTTACAGAGTTGAATACCAGTAAACTTTCTAGTACTAGGAAAAGTCGATAGTACTAAGTAGAAATCATACAGGATAATTGTAATTTCGTTGTTTATTAGTGAGGGATTATACAAATTACCTTCGCATAACCAATTCGTGTATCTTCTTCCTTAATGTGTCTCTTGGTAATTGTATCGCCGAATATAACATGCGCACTTGAACTTTTTGGCGACTGTACCCTTTTTATCCGTTTGGGACTATTCAAAGCCACGCCGGTTGATGATGACGAGTTCAGTCGTTTGAAGGTCGCTTGAGAAACTGATGGATAGCGCCAGTAAATTCAGAAGTGCTAACAAAATACTAAGCAGATGCTGGATTCTTCGGGGCCCGATCTGGGTAGCCCTGGAGTTTACCTCGGGTCACTCCCAATCGTTGTCGCTGGAGGAGGGCTGTGGCGAGGATTGGTCGCCGGTAGGCTCGGGGATGACGCTGGCGAGCGTGTGCAGCACGGAGCCGCGCTCGGCGCCCGAGATGCCGCGCCGGCGCATCGACAGCTTCGCGTGAAGGTCAGCCATTAGGTCCCCGCCCGACGAAGGTTTCCCGCCCTGTTGAAATATACACTAATTAAGGCGCATCGATTTGTAATGCGAGGTATTTTCTGTAAATTTTTAGCAATCACTCTTCAATTGTGAAATTAGATCTGATACCTCGATCTCGCAACTTTATCATGTGATCCAAATTACGGGTTCTGTCTGGTTGTTAAATATGTATTTTAGTTTTATATTTGTTATTCCTCTGTTGTCATATGTCCGTAACATATGGGACTTAACCCGGAGTCGAGTCAGTGTATGAGATGTAGTAGAATTAATTTTAATTATTTATATTTTATTCAATTAATTAATTAATAAAATTAATGTTACTTTATTTTTTAAGAATTATCAATGACCATTAACTGTTTCCACGATCTGTTAAGTTGGAACAGATAGTCCAGGCCGATAACAATAACACGAGTATACACAGTGCAAGCGCTTATCAAACTTCAAGGAAAGGTCAATGGCAACCGATACATCTATCGAAAGCTGCAACATAAATAGCCTAGTCGTACGCCCCACGCGCTGTAGTAGGGCTGGCGAAGCGTTCCAATTCTCAACATTCCTACATCTAAATTGGGTAAGCCTTTATGATGCGATATGATGATTTAAATAAACAGACCTAACAAAACGAAAACCTTGTAAAAATAGAAATACTTTACTAGAAAAATAATCGAGAAATACAATTTACATACAACTGAACTGATTTTTATCCATTAAAATATACAAAAAGAGGGTACTGATAATATACATATGCTTATTTTTTACAAGTTACCCGCCACAAATCATCCGATGATATCGGGGAATCTACGAAACCTCATACACAGCGCATTTGACAGTGGAAAGTAAGTTCTAATGCCGCGACATAAAACGGAGGTACAGTGCATAAGCGTGAATGCAGCATGGTAACTTTCAACTACTAACAGTATAAAGTTAATTTTTTTAGGCAGTTTTACTACCTGTACATTGTTAAATTTTTTTAAACATTTTACTTTTCTTGTATGTATACAATATACTAGTACTTAAACTAGGCCGAGCCTGTGCTTTAAGTACTAGAATTCTTCATGTTGGTTCATTTTATAAGTATAATATCAGATAAAATTTTGCTAAAAGATGAATTTGGTTTATTCCTTTATTCATGAAATAAGGCTTAAACGGTTTAAAGTAAACGTCAAAGATGTCATTTGGTCTACAGACCTTTAGAATAGGTCTAATGCAATCTACGTTGAACCGACGTTCGTGAAATTAAGGTATTAATTTAGTGGGTATCAAACGAAAATTATGTAATGTGCATAGGAAAACATTAGTTTTTTTATGTGTCAGTAACGTAGGTTCGTTTGTAGATCGTAACTGTTTACGCAGACTTACAGTACTTTCAAGACTTACAATTTTTGGGTATAAACATTTATGTATGGTAAATCTTTTAAATTATTTTTATATACTCGACCGTGTGGCACTGGCAGAGTAGAACCGACCCTGTACCAGGTGTCGTAAGAGGCGACTAAGGTAACAGAACCAACAGATGGCGGCATATCCATCTGAAACAGTGTAGCTCAAATGCACAGAGCGGGGGTGACCAGCAGCATCCCCACCGCGTAGCTACGCTGTGCGATTGTCAACACACTTGTCCAGCACGACAATTATGGACAAAATTTCACATCTTAGGGCTTTCAAGAGCTACAAGACTACAGATACAGGATAACACCGAGAGGATCTCCAATTTTTTTTTATAACAATGTAGCTCTGATTCGCTGTAAGAGTAATTAATATTACAGTTTCATGTTTATGGATCACAAAGAATTGCTCGTTGTAATTTTACAATTAATACTAAAATCCTGCTTTTTCCAAAGTTAATCGCACAAAATTTCTATTAAGTTTTTCCTGACAACCCTAGACGGGGCACAAGTCGCTTTGTAGGCTAGGGGAGCGGGCAGACGGGTTTCTAAACTTGTTCCGGTGTCACGCCGACGTCACTATCCTTTAATACAAGCTGGGAACGTCGCAGCGTTAGACTTGACCACAATGCACGTCCAGATAAGTCATATTTCATATTTTACTAATCATAGTAAAACAGTGCATATAAATCTTAATTTATTACATATCGCAATCCTAGATGAATACTGCATCATCTCAAAATAAATTATTTTTATTATAAATTATTATTTAAAAATTATGAACAATATTAGAAACATCGCCATCTATTCGCAAATTTGAATAAAACATCGAATTCCTTCATGAAGATATCAAAAGACACCATGTTCAGCTTTTTAGAGTAACTTAATTACAGTACACAGTTTTGAGTTATTCATGTAAAGGTACGACATATTTCACTTTAAATCTACCAGGTGGCAATAACAATCGCATTTTTTTTATTTAGATCAGGTCGTCAAACATTAATCGTATGCAGCTCGTTTGATAGAAAGCGTCACCGTAGCCTATAGACTCGCGCGTTGCCAACCTTATGACTCGAAGATATTATGTCGCATTACCTAGTAATTCCGCTTCCCTACTAAACGACGAAGTTATGTTATTTATTATTCTTTGTTACGCAAATAAACGAATTAACCATATTTTAGTTATTCTGAGCTTAAACGCTATTTAGAAAGATGGCAAGCGACTTCTCTATTGCATTTGCATAATGATTTAAACATAATTACAAATGGCAAAGAAATGTGCTAATTATATTTTGCACATACGTATTACAAAATACCGAGAACTGAGTTACTAAACACGTATCCCTTCTGTTCTTCGACATAATATAAGCAATTTACAAAGAAAAGTTCGGCGCACCAAATGCATTCTATGAAACGAACAACGGCTATGCGAGAGAATATTATATAATTTCAGCCGACCAGAAGAATTGCTATCTTAACTCAACGCAGTAAAGGATATAATTCGATAGAGATAATTTAATAAATAAAACATCTAGCGCGGAGTCGAACCTCATTTCCAAGATGGCGCCGCATGGAACATCTTTTTTGAGTACACTTCAGAATAATTTCCACCGTGATGAATACTTCTGGTGAAGCGCTTTGTCTGCTATTCAATAATGATAAAATTGTTTATACTTGACACTAAAGTCAGTAGGTATATATTTTTTTGACGAATAAAAAGAGCCGCTGCCAACGTAATTCAGGCCCACGCCTGCATCCCGACCAAATTATCTGTTATTATGCAGCGTCATACTAACAACAAACCGAAATAAGAATACATTTTTATTATTATACAAGGCACTCCATTGTGTCCAGGTGATTCAGTAACACGAAACAAAAACAATGAATGACAAGTAGCCGTCTCAGGCTTTCAAATCTACTGATCTCTTAAACATAATTCGTGATTCCCATTAAAAATAATACCGTTTCAATTGCTGCATAATTAAATTGCTGTATATCTTGGCTAATTAACAATCAGTTACACTTTGAAAGATGTATGCGATAAACTCAAAAGCTATTTAAGGGATTTTCATACCATTACACCCAAAGGAGTTTCTGGGGGTAGATGTAGGAGGTACATATAGTTAATATTTCCCATATAGGTATATCCCGATACAGGTGTATAGTTATTTCTTCCCATGTAAAGCGAGACAAACTGAGAAGTTATCGAAACACCATAACACAAATGCAACAGGCTGGGGATAGACAACAGCATCCCTGTCATGAGGCTACGCTCTGCACATTCCGTCTACTGACCAGCAAGGCAAACCCCTCTATATCGTGGGGTCTACGTCTAATGTCGTCTTACGGCTGATATGGTGAGGATAAAGACGGTGAACATTGTGATAATAAAATTTCAGTAAATTATGAAATCATTGATTATATTTGTAGGGCACAGTCACGTCGGAGTTATCAACATCGATAAATTTGGTGAATGTTTTGTAAACACAACAGCAAATTTGATAGTATTACAAACAAAGAAAATATTTATTGTTCTTGCTTTCCGGGCTGCTTCGATGAAAGTATTTAAATGCCAAAGAAACGTGTTGGGAGCTTAGGTCGATATCTAAGCTCTCAACAAGTTTTATATGGCTATTGAGCTCGTCACAGATACTATTAATAAACAAAGTTAATGAATAAGTTTTTAATTATTCTAAACTGATCGAAACAATGTTAGAACGTATAACTAGATCTATGACGATTGACAGGTTGTACATAGCCAAAAAGCCTTATAAAAAAAGAAGTATAGTAAGAAGTTTGCATGCAATAGAAGCAAAATATTTTACTTCCGAAACGCAAATTTATGTTTTTGTTATATAGACGCACCTAACGCTGGTTGACTCTGACGTCAGTTTCAGCGACACCAGGGGAAAGAATACGAATATTCATCTCAATAACAACAGTCTTTTTTTGGTGTCTACTCGTTTGACTACTTTTTAAAACCGGATTGAATGTAACGTGACTTACTGCTAAATATATGATGTAAGAGAGACATAACATAAAACTAACAATAAAACCTATGTTTAATATAATAATATCAATGCTTTTTGAATTTTACGCATTTAAGTAATACTCAGAAATCACAAGCAAGTTATGAATGTATATTTTTGATTAGAAATATAATATAAACCAAGCGGTAATACTTTTATGACGAAATACTGATAATAATCGCCTACAAAGACGGAGTGGAGTTAACGAGAAAACGTAAAACAGTAATGCTGTGCGGGCTCAGTGCCGACTTTCCCGGGAACCCGCAAACAAAGTCCGTATCGCGCGAACCGCCGCCGCACCGCCTTTCACAGATTCCGCAGAACGGAAAACAAACCTATTTACAACGTTCATTTTCAATACACACGAAACCATTATTGTATCAACAGACAAATACCTCCATGATTAGGAACCAACATATTTTCAAGTAAACCGAGTCTTTAAGATGTTTTTCCGTCAAATCGATGGGAATAAGTGCGGAGGTGCGATAAACGGCCGCATGGAACACGTAGAATAGTTCAGATGTATCGTTATCAAGAAGACGTATTAAATCTTAAACGGCAACAGCCACAATGGTGACATCGCAGAATCGAACGAAGCAGGTTCTCCGAGTCGGATCGTAAAGACTGGTAAACTGTACAAATAGCCAGCGACTCTAATGGGATTCAGAGAAATGCTGGTGTTTGTTATAAGAGACGCGTAAATAATGTAAACAATGTTATTTATGCGTTCGCCGGTACGGCGGGAATACTGATACCATTATAGTTACGTTATCACGGAATAATGTAATCGTCCTTCTAAGAAGCGAAATTAGCTGGTGTGCATGCACAATTATTGCTACTTCCTTGAAGCGACCGCCCGATGGTAATTACTCGGACACGCTGCAAAGATTCCAGTAGTTCGGGTGTCCGGAGAACAAAACGTATCACGGTAATTGAAATCTCGCGTGACGCTCCCAAAGCAGCGTACTGACGCTGGTCATGACGCACGCCACAGTTCAATTTGAATGTTTATGAAACACGAGGATGTAGGAATAATTATATTAGTAAATATTAAAGCATAGCAAACAACATGTTCTACTGGCCGTGTATTCAACAATTCGATGCGAACACTTGACGTGTCAAGTTCACTAGAGTATCAAAACACGTTTCCAATTAACGCTCTTATCTATTTCTCCTATACATATTTACGGCACGCATCTGGATATCTTGTATCGCGAGAAGCAATTAAAAATCTCATTAAATTTCTCAGAATCGTAAGAGGATAAAATTGTTATTATACGTTGAATCATATGTTTTCAGGTAATGGCGAATTCTAGACGTGGTAATCAGAAACCATAAAAAAATAATTGCCTGTTAATGCATGGCGTGGTCATCATTATCATACGAATGATTTCGTTTTATTAGTGCATTAACATTTACAATATTTACATTTATTATTTTACTGTATAAAAAGTTACAAGTAATAAGGATTTAAGAGTTATTAACCATTACAATTTTACTACCCAGATTCTACCGTTCACCATAAATAGAATTCAAAATATAGCCATAAATAATCGTTCTTGCCGTGTGGTACCGACAGAGTAGAATAGTACCTCTCACTGCACCAGGTGTCGTCAGAGGCGACTTAAATACCAGAACCGACAGATGGCGGTATATCCAACCGTGACAGTGTAACTCATATACATAAGGTGGGGACGGGCAGTGCATCCCCGTTCCGAAAGCTGCGCTCTACGATTGCCAACACGCTTGCCCAGCGTGGCAATAATGGGGAAATTCCCCCTTTCTTGGGGAGGCCTATGTCCAGCAGTGGACTTCCAAAGGCTATAATGATGATGATGATGAATGGTT
This sequence comes from Heortia vitessoides, assembly GCA_020976665.1. NCBI lineage: Eukaryota > Metazoa > Arthropoda > Insecta > Lepidoptera > Crambidae > Heortia > Heortia vitessoides. The sequence continues at coordinate 4,022,297 of JACJUM010004390.1, forward strand.
ATCGAGTATCGAGACACAGTTGGATACAAAATAAAACTTAAATGTTTCAAATAGCATCTTCTCTAGTCATATTTTCAGCGACTGATTCAATGCGTGCGTAGAAAACACTATCTACATATGTATCGTAAACGACGGTAAAAACAATATCGACTACGCATACTTCGCCATCAATAAGTTAATTCACAGAAAGCTTAACTTAAACCGTAATAAATTATCTTATCTCGAGCCGGCATTCGATAATGGCGCTGGTCCGGAGGCACAATGGTTTTATTGACTTCCTTCGGGGGCACACGATTGCTCCATTACGGCCGATTGAACTCGCAAAATGCCACAGAAGGATGTGTACACACCCAACAAAAATGAGCATGTTTATATAAATCGTAAAGGACCGCTTGCGAGAAGTTCGATCTCTTCAGTCAGTATCCGTTCAAAATGGTAATGTTCTATAGATATGAACAATATGTAAATGTCTGCTTGTAATTCTAAATAGCTATTCCCTAAATATAGAAGATATAAAATATATACGGTACTTACATAGAAAAAAATAACTTTTGTTTAAAAATGTCTTGTCTGTCTGTTTGATTTGCAAAATGTCTAAAACGGCTGGGCCGAAATAGCACCGACTATTTTTTCTATTTATAATAATCAGAAAAAATATCTAAGATTATTTCAAAAGTATATAATTTAACGTAATGAAGTAAACCGTCTACGCCGCGAATGTCATCTAAATCTGGTTCAATAACTTAAACTGTAACAGTTGCGCTGAATCTAAGTTCAAGCATCAACTGACATATCTTTCAATGCACCGTTGGCCTGGATATATTCCCCAATACGTACACACCCTTATACGCATACGATAACATAATAGCTTCTTCCATTGAATTCGTTCAAATGTGTGCCTAAATCAACTGGACATTTGAATAAGGATACAGCGTAAACGGGTTGTTGTTAGCTTGTCCGGTTCTAACTTTTTCTAGGTATTTCTGTGAGGGGAATTAAGCAAAAGCGTATTTAACCTTCCTTTCACATTTATGAATGCATGTTTTCAAAGAGTACCTCAATCAGAAAACTGCACAAACACCGACATGGACGATTATACGTACCAGCTAACAGCGTTATGACATTTTCAATTAGACCAGGTTTATAAATTGTGATAGTAAGTGTCACTGCAGCCTATAGATGCTCCTAATATCACAAGCGCGTTGCTTACCTTGTGACTTGAAAATATTATGTCACATTACCCAGTAATTTACCTGCCTCTCTTCCTCTTTAAACCGGGAAACAGTAAAGCGAACTCTGCCATTTGGCGGTAGAAGTATTAAAATCGAAATATCGGATTTGAATTAAAAAATAATAGAAGTAACCTTCATCATTTTTTTCTGCGATGACATTGGAAACCAATACGCCCACAAAATAAACAAAAAATAATAATAAGGCTCACAATACCACACTTAGTTCTAGACAAATTAACTGTTTCAACACGCCTAGAAAAACATCTTAGTTGTATTCAGACTCCACTAGATCATGACAAAACGGCGTCAGCTACTAATATACCAATCCATACCTTCAAAATAAGAAAAATCTTATCGGTACCCTCCTCTTAAACTATTTCTGTCACAAAAAGTACTTACTCATAAAGCTATGTTCTAGGGTAAAAGTTAGCATATTAACTTCAGGTCACAAAGTTGGTGACGCGCTAGTAATATCTTTGCGAAGACCGAAGGCTATGTACGTTTGTTTACTATACCAGAATAAAATAAAAAAGGACACAAAATATATTATGAAAATTAATTTAAACGCCCATTAATATGATCAATTACACCTAATAAATCTCAATAATAAACCCTATACCTCTTCGAAGGAGGCTGATAAAAGTTCAGAAATCATAAAAAGCTTACTGTGTTTATTCGAAAACACGTGCAAAGTTTATTTCTGTGTAAAACTCATCAGTACATAAATACATACATAATATTTCAATTTAGAAACTACCTAACTTCTTTGAGTTATAATTAGAGATTGCACTCTCGAATACCTATTTACCTAAAAGTAACATATTGTAAAAGTTACATATTAGCTATTCTGTGAGGAATTTAGGGAATATAATATTTATATTGATACTGAT
>JACJUM010004390.1:4024518-4035788 GCA_020976665.1 Heortia vitessoides
ATATACTCTTTATAGTACACCAATGAAAACAACACAAGAACATCACAAAATTTATTTGATAATTTGTTCGTTACGATTTAACTTAAAAACTACTAGACCTATATTTCTTAAGACCTTTAATTGACTTTTAAAAGAAAATAATTTTTTTCTTATTATTTTTCACTAATATCGGCTATTGTTTATATTATATTTATAATTAGCTATATTTTATCCCCATATTTTGTCCCTATATTCTTCTATCCCCATTATACCAACGGGAATGGGAACCACGAGGGTGACACGGCGCTGCTAATATTGTAGATTTGACACAAATAACAATCCAACTAACCGCATTCCATCTATGTGCCTGCTATACATGCGGTTGTTTCTTAATGCGTGAATTCCTCGGCTTTTTAAAGTTCTAAACTGTATTTTAATATATATTTTTGATTATTAGAAACGGCAAAGACCAAGCCAATAATAATTGGAATTACTGATATATCTTCGATTTCTTAAAATAATAGGTTGATATGTAACTATGGCGTCTAGCTATAACTTTTCAAAGACGGACAAATTAGTACAACTTACCGTTTGTAGAGTTGCCTCTGTGGTAGAGCGCAGCTTGGCGCGGCCGGCACCGCCCGCCTGCCTGATGGCTTCCATGAGGTTCGAGCGAGCGTCCCCAGCCGGCGCCGGCGCTGGTGCCGCTGGAGCTGGCTTGCCCGCACTGTATGACAAACATTACCCAGTCAGTCATGCAACAAATGTTTATTTTGAATCTATCTCTGTAATTGTAATAATCACAATTAAATGTTATCTTCTTTTGAATTGAGCTGTATCAAGTTAGAAAGAAGAAAAAAAGGTATGCAAATGAAATAAATACAAGTTTAATATAAATTCATAAAATATCAAAATCTTAAACTTTTGTAAATTAACCTTGGGCAACATAACATTGTTGTTTTATATCGCAGGGGTGGGTAGATTGCAAATATTATTTCTTCGCGGTATCGTTATTGTAAGATCGAATTTTGTTTACAGCATGCATCTAAAATAGGACTTGATGGTAAGCGATAATTGTTATAACAGATTAGCTATATTATCCAATACCAAGAAATTTAGCTGGCAGACACACTTAATGCAGATAGACACATCAATTTGGCTTCAAACGTAAGGACAGATCATTGACATCTAATGATCCGCTTAATTTTATCGTTACTCTGCCGTTCCGCTGATTAACAAATGGCAGTCTGATATGTAATCAAATAATATAGTGTTTTATAATCTCACACACTTTTTTATACGATCAAGTCGACAAACAAGCAAAGCCCGCTTGATAGTAAGCGTCAACGCAGCCTAAGGACACTCGCAATATCACAAGGATAACCAGCAATGTTGCGAACTTTGTGACTTCAAGATATTAAGTGACATAACCCAGTGATTGGAACATACTTTTTTTTAACGCGAACACTACTATTTGGCTGTAGAAATAGGATAGAGTGTGGTATCAATGAACACGACCTTTGTATGAGGTATACCTCATGTAATTAACAAAACATTTTTATCCTAACTCGTCTTTCCAATTCTAAACCAGATATTACAATCTATAGGTATACCACACTTGCAGGCTAACACTAGCAATTGTTTGTAAAAGCACAATTAAGCTAATGCAGCCAGTTATTAAGTAAATACCAAATTATATAGAAGTGAGTGTGGTGCACTAAATTACCAGACGACCTTTGAGCGAGTATCGATTCGTCAACCCACGTATAGACGATGCCAATTACGTATGCAGACGCCAGAATTACCCCGCAGACTTATATCCTGCACGAGCTGTGTACATAAATACACTATTTTCCATTCATTTTCCCCGTACGATAAAATCTAGATGTTTTATGGTGCAAGTTCTTGTTTTAGCTGCCTTCAAACACTGTGCTTCCGTGTTGTAATGTCCACGCTTGATATTTGATTGATATTCATATGCCATTGCAAATTAGACTAGCGCGAACTTTTTATAAATGCTAATTTCAATTTGTTTTAAGAAGATCTATATAAATTATACACATTCTCGTTAGAAACTTTAAGTACGGATTTTTTTATGGCAATGTTTATACCTATGCGTCCTTTCAATACTTAATTATGTCAAGTTAAAGCAACGCGGAGCCTCATTAAACATAACAAATGGTTCTCCATAAAAAGCAACCTTAAAAGTAAGACTGTAAAATCCATTTTGGCTTAATGCATTCACGTGCCTAATAAACAAAATGTCAAAAGATATAAAATCAATGCGAAGTTTATGTTAAGCAAGGGTTCCGAGAAAGCGCGCTAAGTAAGACTATAGAGGAATGGCGATGTTTTTTTTCCTTAAACCAGCTCCGTAAAATGCAAGCAATCTTGATTCGTGTTTGCTAACAGTTGCGGATATTGCACTGTAATCTTATTCTGTTACCCTATGCATTGCCACCACATCTGTTCACTGCGGTCATAAAAAAATCTGCCTCGTTAGATAGTTTCTATATACAAAACATTGACTTCATACTACATGTAAGCGTAAATAACAATGTAAAGTTAAAAAATACGCAGAAGCCATACTAGGGTATGAAGTGCATTTTTTACAAAGGTATTTTTTTTTTTCTAATTGCTTCTTAAAGGCGAAAAAGTAGTTCTAATCAAACAATGATGGGAAAAAGATTTTCTCACAAACACGAATAGTATCAGCAATCCGGCGCTGGTGCGGTGACGTGAAAGTGTAGGTTAAACTGGTGTATTTATTTATACACGAGTTGTGCTTTTATACGTATGCTTTCGTAGAACGAACGCGATCGTGAATTAGTGACGCCTACCACAGAAATAGACGTCGGCTGAAGTGCCAGGGCGGTTTGAGGACAAAATTACTTAGATTAGTAAGGCAATCTCTAATCCAAATTTCATTTTGTATGAGGTCTATCTCATCTACCGCTAAATAGCATTGTTCGCAGTGGTGTGTAAGGGGGGGAGAGAGGCAGTGAATTAACTGGGTTATGTGGCATAATATCCTGAAGTCACAAGGCGTGAGTGTAATCCTTGTGATATTACGAGCGTCTATAGTCTATACGCGAATTACTATTACGCGTATGCTCGTTTGTTGATCTGGTTTAAAAAAAATACAATTACGAAAATAAATTCCGATTATTGATATAAATTTAATAAAGAAGGGTCAAATAAAAACATAATAAAAGCTCTCGTTGTAAACGCCCACAAGCAGCCAAGCGAACATGAGAGCGATCGATCAATGCAACCTTCACGAGCACCACAATCAGAAGTTCGATTAAAAAATTTCTAAAGCAAAATTACTTACAAGAGCCAGCGCCAATTAGGGTTTATAAAGTGCGTGTTTCGCGTAATTCCTTGTAAGACATTATGTAAGTAATTAACATTAATGAAGCAAAAAGCCACGATATTATGATTAACACGAAATCTATGCACGCAATCTCTCAAATGGCTAAACTTCTGGTTGTAATATTTTATCTTCATTATTAAACATGTTGTTAAAATTTATGTTTTGTTGACTCGGTTGCACGTGAATCGATTTATGCATAAAACTTTTCATAAAATATTTAGCATTGAACTTATAGGTCACAATACATTTATTTCCCATTAAACGCGATATATTTCACATTTTATTTTGCGTTGCCCTTCATTAAAGATACGAATATTTCAATGAAATAAACATTAGTTATACTCAGAATAGCCATACGATGTAAATACCTACGAAATTTTTATCTTTATATTAAAAGTTTGACGGGCCCGATGGCGCAGATGGTAGTGATACTATCTCGTGCTCCAAGGGTCGTAAGTTCGTTTCCCAACCAGAGCAAATATTTATATGATATTTGTGTTGTTCTTTGTCTGGGTGTTATATTATCAATAATATTCTACTTATATATATATTTGTATTTAAGTAGAATATTATTGATTTCTCTGTTGTTGGGCGTCCGTAACACAGGTGCTTGAAGCGACTTTCCACGGAGTCAGTATAAAATGCATAAGCCTGTCTGTCTTTGCGCTCTTACGTCATAATCGATGAACCGAAATCGAATATAGTCGTATATTGAAAAAAAGACATTTGCTGCTTTTAATCTCGGTAAGAAATCTCATGTATAGTATATATATCGACTAAATACTACTGAATATACAAGATTGTATAAAAATAGATAAAATTAATATAATTTTTTCGGGCCCAGTAGAATAGTATCTCCCCTGTACCAGGTGTTGTAAGAGGCGACTAAGGGGGTTATTCATCAACTCGACACAAAAGACTGGACACACCTGTCTAATTGGTGAAACTCAGAATTAGTATCATTTATTATTTCGTCAACTTGACACGCAATGTGTATTTAATGTATATGTCCTTGTCTGATTCTTTGTGATAATTTTGAAGTGTTCAATAATGATCGGGTTGTCGACGCGCAGCCGCTAGGCTGCGCGGAGGCGACCACAGCGCTTAGCGCCCTTGTCGCGGTATCCAACGCCAGCAATAAATATCGGTGGGTCATAGGGTTGCGGTGAAAAGCATTTTTCGCTTCCACCCGCTATTTCTTAACAATTCTTACGAATGTTTATTTTGGATTTGGTAGGTGTCTTGCGTTTTTGCGGCGAGAAATATTTCGCTTCCACCCGCTTTTTTCTTAACATTTCTTGCGAGTGTTTGCTTGGGTGCATAGTTTATTTAATGTTGATTTTTACGGATGCTTTATTTTGGGTTAGGTGGGTGTCTTGAGATTTTTCGGCGAGAAACATTTCGCTTTCACCCGCTTTTAACTTAACATTTCTAGCGAAAGTTTGTTTAGGTGTCTTGAAGTATGAGATGCGTAATACATTTTTTTATTGATGTGTTGTTTTGTTGTTGTTTTACATCGGCTTCTTTGGCGCGTTTGTTGCGCCATTTGTTTGTAGCAGCTGCACTACACCGTCGAGGATGATAGGTACGGCGTTTTCACCGGCCCTAATGGCCCCGAGTACATCCTGTAGGACGCAGATGGCTCGCTCAGTGTCCAGGAGCCGGCTCTGAGTTGAGCGCGGCGTTGGCTTCGGTTTCGGTTTTTGTTGCGGTTTATGTTGCGGCGCTGGGGCGGCAACTGCCTCTTGGTGTTCTTGATTCGCGGGGGCACCTTTCTTGCCTTTGCGCTTTCGACGTGGAATCCTCACCCCGTCGTTGGACTCGGCCATGAGATGTGGCGTTGCTGGTTGTGCTGGTACGTTGTTAGTGCGTACCAAAGGCCGCCCGGCCAACGCTGTTGTGCCGGCCCTTTTTATCTTGGCTTCCTGCTGGAAGACCGGGCAGCTCACTGAATTTGCTGGATGCGGTCCCCCACAGTTCGCACATGTAGGGGGTTCTTCGCGAGGGCGGGGGCAATCAGTGGCGGCGTGTGCTTCCCCGCATCTCACACACGCTAGTTTTCTGTGGCAGCCATGAGATGAGTGCCTGAATTGTTGGCACCTGTGGCATTGGGCAGGTCCTTTCTTACCTCGCCAAGCCTCGATCCTTACCCCGGGCATGCATAGGAGCTCGGTGATATTGTAGATCGCGGGGATGAGGTTTGGTGTGTGCTGCATTTGGGCAAAGTGAATGCAGCCCGGCCTGCCTTGTCGTGCTCGTATCTGGCGCACGAACTCGGGTGTGAAGCCCAGGGATCGGAGTTCTTCTTCGATCTTGCTTGGTTCAGTCTCCAGTGGGAGACCTCTGATGCAGAACTTGGCGCTCTTCTCGGCGGGCAGGGAGTAGCTGAACCAGGAGATGTTCTCTTCCTTTTCTAGGTTCGCGAGGTACCGCTGCACCACCCGGTACTCTTCCTCCGTGGTTGGTGTGAACCGCACTCCCTTGCCATACGGTCTGGCATTTGGGATGTGTCCCAGAGCCTGCTTCAACGCCTTGAAGTGGAGAATGTTCAATAATGAAGTGATTATGCGTGTTTTTATTAGATTTTTGTGGTGGTTTTGAATGATTACCTACTTATATTTACATTATAATAAATATTTTCACGATATTGTCATAAAAGTAGTATTAGCTAAGTATTTATGCCTTTGTGTAAATAAATCATCAAATTATTTGACTGTAATTTATTAATTTTTGTTTTAAAATTAGGTTTTTGTTTTATGAAAAAGAAGATTTTATAAAACAAAAATATAATGAAATTTAATGAAAACACAAAATCTGACTGTAACTAATTTTTATTAAAAACCGAGTGTCCAGTTGACGAATACATAAAAATGATTTTATCTAAGTTTCACTATGTGGACACACGTAAAAAATCTTATCGTATCCAGTTGACGAAATAATAAACTAATTTCGTGTTTCACCAACTAGAGATAGTTGTTTCCAGCTCTTGTGTCGAGTTGGTGAATAACCCACTAAGGTATCAGAACCGACAGATGGCGGTATATCCATCAGCTCTCAACGCCGCGAAAGCTGCGCTCTGCGATTGCCAACACGCTTGCCCATTTCAATTATGGGCAAAATTCCTCCTTTCTTGGGGAAGCCTATGGTCTAATAGCTAGAGTGATGAATATAATTTCTCTGCTAGAACGACTAACATTTAAGACGACTAAATTACATTATGATAACTAAAGATTAACAACACCGCAACTTATTTTTAGAAAAACTATTACAGTTTTATAATCCCCGACTGTAAATACCGAATAGTGTTCAAACCATTCAATCGATATATTCAAGGAAATTAAATTGCTCGTAAATTAAATAAGAACTTGAGTCAATATTTACGAAGTAATGAGTTGGAAAAAATCAAATGATTCGTAATTGTATTCAAACAAACCTCAACGTTTCTTGATGATTAAGCTTTTGATGTGGGCCTTTTTGATGACTCATCTGAATTATATATTTACTTAATTATATATACATTGTATAATGTATAATACATACATGTTATTGTACAATGTACAATACATTGTATAATATATAATTGAGATGAGATACGCCAATAAGATGTCATTATTGGCCGCAGAGACTAGTCCTAGTCCATTCGCTGTATATTCCCGGTCAGGACAAGTTAGAAAGAATACAACTTAAAGTTCTGCTTATCGTTGCTCACTATGCATCGTTGCAGGTTTGATGCCACTTTTACTTTATATTACCTTGTTGCGAAACGAGCATAGGGTAGAGCGATATATCAGCAGAAGTTAGAAGTTCTTGACTTCCCAAGAATATAACTATCGCATAGATGAATTTGTAATATTGTCTCTTTGTCCAGTAATTTCATAGCCTCTTTTCATACCGACAGAGAAATTAGAGCGCTATTGTTTACCGGTAGGAATCAGTGAGAATGTGGTGTATGCTGGCCGCACACAAACGGTTCCATTAGAAATCAATTGAGGAGTCCTTTGTCCAGCAATGGCCGTTCTACGGCTGATACCTTAGTAGTTTTATCTAGATCTTGCTTATTTTACTGTTTTAATTGTATATCTGACTAAGTGGGAAACAAACATACGAACCGCGTTATAGTAAGCGTAGACGCTCGTATCATCACAAGGATAACACTAGCGCATTGCCATCTTGTGACTTAGGAGATATTTTGTCACATCACTCTTGAAACAACGATGCGGCCAGAGCTGTTTGGCGGTAGATACAGGTGAGTGACGTACATATGCAGACGACCTTTGTACGAGGTTTAAAATAAATGTAGGGTAAATGCTGTTTATTGACAGACGCAAAAACTAATACCTGAGTACTATATACATTTACGAATCTTTGACATAAAGTGGCCTCATTATATAGGTAGATAGAAACACTCCCAAGAACTCAAGCCGCGTGGGTATTCCGTGTAAATTGCAAAACAAAACGTCCAAGTACTTCTAGATAAATTCAAAAGATTAAAAGAAGTACATAGCTGATTACAATATCGGTTGATAAGCAAAACACGATTAAATAAATACTCTTGATTATATTCTCTTATGTAGTTCTAGCTAAGCATTTGGTACTTCTTCCGATAATAAACACCCAGAAGGCATATTATTTTCCTTTCAACAATTATTTTTCCAAACACTAAGTAATTATGACACAATAAAACTCTGGATCTCTTAGCGCAAATCATAAACCAATTTCGTTCGGTAGTATTTGACATTGATGGGTAAAAAGACTTTGTGTTATAATTAAAGTAATGATTCATTATATTATACTCAATCAATTATTCCGCATCCACGTTACGACTCAAATAAGGTATATGATTAGCATATAAGTATTTAGGCGATGCTAATTCTTATCGACCTTGTTTACTAGTACTATGGCTGATAACGTGAGACATTCTGCCAAAAAGATTTTCCTCATTACCATTTCGACTACAATTTATCTATCTGCCAAGTTCTATGCAGGTTCGTACTATGTTGATGTCACGTTAATTTATCTTTGTTGTCACTATTTACGGAACATATTGAAAATATTAATTTTGTACCGAGGGTATAGATATAAAACCTATTTTGAAAGGCTATACTGTCTGTTGGTACATAAATAAGAGAACTAAAGAGCAGAAATGCGATAAATAAAGATTTATGACATCAAATGTTCAGGTAAACAGCTGCAACTCTTAATGTTAATGCAAATTGGAGTATTTATAGCCGCATTTATTTTAATTCTCCGCACTGACTCACATTTAAATTATCGAGAAACAATGTACTTACTGTAACTACTTTAATAATTCCACTACCTCCAAATATTGCCACCATCAAATTTCTTTAATAAGCATACTCGTTTCAGATTCAATTTAAAGACTGTCTTTTCAACAAGCGATTATAAATAAATTAAATCAAATCAAAATATTCTTTATTCATATAGGCCTATTACAAGCACTTTCGAATCGTCAAAAATATTAGATAGAACAATTTTAGTTTAGAAATATTAAGTAGTAAATTGTATTGTATTCGTAAAACTGATGACCCGACGGGATCATGGAGGCATCTTACATTTAAATTAGGCCTACCTTATACTAGTTTGCCGACACCAGATGGGGTCTGAACTAAGTTTAATGCAGGTTCATGACACGAGCCATCAGAAAGGACCCACTAGATAAACTAGTGGTGGTAAAGGTTCCATCAATAGTAAATAGTTAGCGTTAATAGAACCCCTACAGGCATCGGCGCTAACAAACGTTATCTTAAAACTAGGTTAGAGCAATTCAAAATATAATATTTAATACTATAGGTGTTCTCTTTAAGTAATTTTTAAATGTATTCATCGGTAAGCCTAATACTGGCTGGTATTTTATTGTAAAATCTTATACAGTTGTCCTTGAATGAATTATTAGTTTATGGAGCCGTGTGGTGCGCACTGCGAGCTCATATTTATTTCTGGTATTTACATTATGTACTTCACAGTTTTTCTTAAACATGCCCATGTTTTTCTATATTATTAAAATCTAGCTATCGTCTTAATTGTGTACCACGCTTAAATCAATATAAACCTCAACGCGTACTCTGTCTGTCAAAATCATTACATTCGACAAAAGAGATAAAGAAAATGTGTATTGTATAAATGTTCATTAATGTTTTAATAATACGCTGCATTCAGGAACGAAATGGAGATTGCCGTTGTGAAGTTTCGAGTATGAAAAAGCAGTGATGGAATATGAACAATAAGTTCAGAACAGACAAAGGGAAACAGTATATCGTGATCGTGAATATATCAATGGACAATTGAGCATTCATTTATACATATACTCAATAGATACCGATTGCCATAACGCTCAACAAAATGCATATTTTAATATGGACACGCGCGTACATATAAATTCTTAATTATTTGGTCTGCGCTAAAGTCGGCTTTACACTACTGGTAGCATATTCCAATTCGTAGAATTTTTGCGCATTGCTATGAAAAATACTTTTTGTAGTCCTGAGTCAACATTACTCTTTGTAACATTTGATATCAGCCAGGACTTCCGATAAAATAGGTAAAGTCAGATAATTTGCTCGAACCATTAAACAAATATATTAAAAGAAGTAGGCGCTCGCAATTTCGTGTCTAAATATTTGTAGATATTATACTTCTCAAATGACACGTTTTGTCTATAATCTCCTTTATTGAAAATGTTTATTTTTTTAAATATGTATTCTATGCAACAGAGCTATTGAGCTTTATTTTGATATATATGTATTTATATATTTATGTATGTGTATATATATATATTGTTTGCAATTACTGTTTAAAGTTCACAAGAGCAAGCCTAAAAAATATCTATTTATACCAATACTAGAGAGAGGTATCATCATTAGGATTCAAGAAAATGAATAACAACATGGTCGTAAAAACGAATGTATAAACGGAGTGTAATGAAGTATGAAGCCACCATATATATCCGTCTTACCCGCCATTTAGCGAATAGGTTATTAGTATGTTGTGTTAACACTTACTTATTGACAATCAATAAACAAGTTAGCAATTGATCAACACACCGAGACAAATCCAGTTTCATGAATAATTGAAGAGGTTGTCTGGTGTAAAGTTTCACAGACAATGCTTCTTAAAAAACATGCCGGCGCAAAAAGGACAAGCCATCATATGAGAGACGCTGTCGTAAATAGGCGAAGACTTTTAATAGGGGAGTCCAAGTTTTCCCCTCGCATAGCTCAAAAACACGAATGTTGAATCTAATTAGCAAGGCAACTAAGACACAAAAAAATATATACCATGTATGCAACTGAAAACAAACAAGCTGTAAATAAATAGAGGCTAATGTTCAATCCATGTAATAATTATAATGGGTGATTAACGCCACGGCACCCCGTGGGAAATCTGTCAAATCGGCTCTTGATGGCTTCTGCATTACAGGTCTGCGACATGTAGACCCCGTCTACGTTGGTTTTTAGTCAGCTTCACAAAAAGATTACGTACGTTTTTAGTATTTGTAAGATGATGCCTATACATCTTCTTGGGAACAGTAATAAATACTCAATCATTAAAACCCGTAATGTAAAGGCTAGAGTGGGCCCTGTTTGTTTAGTTTTAGTTAATCGGTGAACCGATTTAGATAGCTAAATTTGACATGTTTAGTCATCAGAGAACATAAAAACTTAGAAAACTAGTGATGTAATTAAAAAGCAACGAAGTGGTACTTTACTTTAACAGCGTACAAACACGTTTTAACATGTGCTATGTTATAAATATGAGTGTTGAATACATCTATTGAAATATTATATTTCTGCTGTTGTCTGATATCCGTAACACAAGTGTTTTAAGCAAATAGTGTCTCCGTATCGTATTGTGTGAATTAGCTATTCTTTATTAGACTAAAGTTCACTAAAAAAAA
>JACJUM010004390.1:4036188-4095060 GCA_020976665.1 Heortia vitessoides
TTAATGATACATACGCGGATTTACAGTATCACTAGCGATATATCAATGATTATGAAGAAAAATAATTAATCGATAGTGCATGGTCTTTAAATAAACATAAAGAGAGCGTTTAATTATCCCCTGTGGCAACAATTCACTTAACTGGCACCACATACGCACCCATTTTCGTAACCTTCAAAACATACCAGACGGTAGTTTAGATTGTTTTGATTAAAACCTATGTGTGTAGTAACCGAGCTTTTTTACTTTTACATTTCAATATTCATTACCAACTTCTATTCAATTCTTCTTCTATCTAAATACCCAAATTTTGTTTTGAGGGTAGTAAAAAAAAAATAAGCCGAAGAAGTACTATATAGCTTGAAACTCATCTTAATATATTTAAAGCACCAAAAAGCCATTGAAAAGTAGTTTGACTACGAGAAGTGAACAAGTCAATGTTAGAAAATACTTGCGTATCTTCTAGTTCCAAATGGCCTTATCATAAGCCGGTCACAATACTCCGCAGGACGGTCGAATTCTTAAAAGAACATTCACGACTTGTCCGTTAACATCCAATTGTATAGAGGCATTGTGTAGACGACATTTGTTATTGTCCTTACACAACTGGAATTGTGCCGGTGCATGATCTTTGCGAAATTAATTAGCCGGTACAGTCTGGAATAATGAATAATATCTGTGAATAATATCGGCAAACGATTTCTAGTGATTGACATCTTTCAATTTATTTTTGGAATCGAAATATGTATATGAACATAGTAAGCAATTGTTGAACACAACCTCTTTTGTCATGTGGATTTTTTTAAATAAAAATCATCGTCAATATTTTGTAGGTTACCATGTCCATTTCTTTTTATTAGGAAATCACGAGTGGGACAATATTACACATCTGTTTCAACAAAAAAACTGACGTTTTATGTGCACAAGGGGACGGACCAACCTGTACAAATCTGGCAAAATATTGTACCCGATATCAGTTTTAATGCGATTAATTGATTACAAAATCGACTGTAAATTTCTGAAAGATTAATAGAGGCTGATCTGTTGTCATGTGTACACAAAGCCACGGTGTTCTGTAGAAAGTAGATTTTTTATTTTACATAGCGGATAAACTGAAGGTTTATTTTACTTTGGAGCAACGAGTTTATTTTTATTTATGATTTATCAGTTTTCATAAACAATCTTGTATTTTTACGTTAAATACAGGCATTTGTATTCTGAGCAACGCACTTTCGTGCACAGATAAGCAAGCAAAAAAAAAACCATTTTTGACCTTGCAGTAAGCCTGCAACGAGTACCAATTGTATTATGTCTAATATTTACACACACTTAAAACCGCCGCCAAGTTAACGATGCCTCATTTGAAAAGTGTCGAATGAAGCGACGGACTAAATTTCATTATTCAAAGAATCTTTTATGAACGTTAATTCTATTTCTAACTAAGTAAATCATTATCATACCAGCCAAATCTACTGCTGGACGATAGGTCTTTTCAAGAAAGGAGATTTTATGCCCATAATTGCCGCGCTGGGCAAGCGTGCTGGCAATCGCAGAGCGCAGCTTTCGCGACGGGGATGCTGTTGCCCTTTCCCGCCTTGTGCATTTGAGCTGCACTTTTTCGGATGGATATACCGCCATAAATCGGTTCTGGTACCTTAGTCTTTCGACACTTGTTGCAGTGGGAGGTACCATTCTACTCTGCCGGTACATCACGGTACTAAGTAATTACATGAGTTTCATCTAAATTCGACTGTAGCTTTGCGTGAAAGAGCTCACGTTCATTTAGGTTTCAATATCTTAAGGAGTTTATATTAGGAGGATACATAATTAGTATTAAATAAAGTGTTTTTACATAACAGTGTTATATAAGTTTCATCATATGTTTCATTATATCACTGTTGGACATAGGCCTCCGCATGATAGGGGAATTTTCGGCCAGAATTACTTCGTTGAGCAGGCGTGGTAGCAATCACAGAGCGCAACTTCGCAACAAGGATACTGCTGCCTAACCCCGCTCTGTAATACTTAAGCTGCCCAGTTTCGGACGGATATACCGCCATCCATCGGTTTTGGTATCTCAGCCGCGCCTTTCGACACCTTGTATAGAGAGGAACGGAAGAAAGGTATTCTACTCGGCCGGTACCTCAATTATTTGTTGTCTTCAACAGACTTAACTTATATTAACCTTTCATCTTGTTACGCATCAATACACACTGTATTGTGTCTATTAAACATCTATATATATAAAATATGAGCTTAATGTGCATATAATATGTACAAGGGTAGTGGGATCGACCAGATAACAAATCGAGGGCAAATATTTATATGACGATATTTGTGTTTGTTCGGTGATTGAATATTAAATATATTTATTTAATTAGTATACTAGTGATTCATCTGTAGTCGGTCGTCCGTAACACAAGTCCTTAAGGCGACTTACCACGGAGTCAGCTCAATGTATAAGATGTTGTGGGAATTTATTATTATTAAATATCATGTTATATAACTATTAAGAATGCGAAAGTTTATAATAACACGTTAAAGTGAAATAAATAATCAATGCATATATTTTGATGAAATTTGGTATAAGTAATGCTTGAACTAGAAGAGAAAGGACACAAGCTACTTTGGATTCCGGGAAAGGACCGGTTGCGCACGATGCAAAGTCCGCAAGGTCAGAATATTTTATAAATGAAATAATTTGTAAAAAGTTATTCAAACTAATATTATAAACGCGAAAGTTTGTATGGGATGGAATTCGGATGTTTGTTATTTTAACACGCTGAAACGGTCGAACAGATCTGGGTGAAATTTGATACAAAGATTATTGATAGTCTGGAACAACATACCGGCACACTTTTTATGTTGAAAACGTGTCCCTTTGGGACATATCTGGCTTTATATTTTTCTCAAATTCTTTTTTTTTGGCAATGAAAGGCAATTCTTTTTTGTACAGTTAAGCTGCCAGAGAGAGCGACATATACTTCTCGGAACTACAAGTTCCTCGGGGATTAGATAGTCGTAAAGACGACGCGGACAGTAGCAGGCGGAAAGCATATTAAGTTATATATATACACATATATAAAGTTTCAACTTATAAGCTTAAGTCATAGTTAATAAGGAGAATACGTTTTAATTTAGACTATTAAAATCACAAACTATCAAATTAATCCAATATGGTAAATTCATCATTTTCCATATCGAATGGTGGATGACCATCTCAATTGTCTTAAGTACAGGAATTACTATTTGCCTTGAACAATACAAACATAGTTGTTCAGGTGGCTTTATATTAACAAAGACATTCAATACATCACAACCATTCACGCCGAAGAAAACCGGAGGCGAGCACATCACTTTATAAATCTTTACAAAGCTTATGCAACACAAATAACAATTTGTACAGAAAGTGTGTTCTCCGTAACGAGCGCACGCGCTTTGTTTGCAAACTGACGTTTTCTACTAAAGAATAATACGTGGAAGCCCGCCGAGTTGGTAAACATGCGCTATTCTCAAACTATGTTTCAACAATTTTAACCAATCACACCTACTCTAATGCCTTATATTTATTAATATCCGACAATTTTAAAACAAGTCACTGACGTCACTGCGATTTCTACGAATCTATTACTTAGTGTGCGCATAGAATATTTGGATAATATTTTCAATGCTATAACTTAAATGGTTGTTTGCAGCATTCACGTCAGAACTGTTGAACGTATCTATATTAAACTAGCGTAATTATATTGTCTAAAATGTCATATAGGCTGTCATAAAGCTCATACATTTTCTTATATTTATTATGAGGCTATTTATATATCCCGGAAAATTTATTCTTTTGGCATAGCAAAAGATTGTATCCTAAGAAATAATATAGGTCTTTAAAGGTAAGTTCGTTTAAGTTCACGAAACAGAGTTATAGCGCAATTTTCTTAAGAAGAATACCCAAATGGCACTGTTGAGCGATGTAGCAGTTACGAGAACAAAAAACAAAGAAATAACGGTTCTATAGCCAAAAAATTGCATTGACCAGATTTCGACCGGGCCGTCAGTTCTATGCGCGGCCTCTATCGGACAACATCTGGTAATTAATATAAATTTTATTAAGCACATTACGAAATCTCTATTATTTTATATGAATTAAGGACCACATGACAGGTATTATCTAAAACGAAGCAGGTAAAGAAAAAAGATAGCGTTAATGTGTGACGAGTATGAGCCTCATAAAAAAAACATGCCTCTAATGACTCGTAAAGGATGCTCTTTAGATAAACAAAAAATGGAAAATATGGGAGTTCGTTAAAGATAAAGTTACGTTGTATTAATAAGAAACTGATTTCATTCCCATATGCCTGACAGCATAAACATAATAAGAAAACTGGACTGATAAATCAACTAAGTACATTTGCACTGAATTTAGTCACGAGATGTAAACATTAACAAACAAAAGAATACAAGCTTCCACGGAAATCATGATAAGTCACCAATCTGACTCTTAGTATTAGTTTAGTATTGATTCAATATATCTATATGAAATGGTTCCTTTAGATGAATAAAGAAAACCAATCTTTAGAAACTTTGATTGTAAGCAAAATCGGTTAAAAATAACTCACATTTTAATGATGAAATATAGCAATAGTACGAATGATTTTGAACTAGATTTCGAGCTTGGTTGAATTGTGTTATAATTTTAACATCCAAGATCGCGCTGGAAGACCGCATACCACCCGTCCTTTAGAAAATTACACCAGGAGGCTATGTTCAGCAGTGGCTGACTTTCCGATTACGATCGCGAAGGTATATTTAACAGTTAATAAATCGAAGTCATTATTCCTGTTAGTAATAAAATATCTACTAGAACTCACAGTTTTCCTTTAGGCTGCGGAACAGCCTCCATTTGAGGCGGTGGAGGCGGCGGTGGTGGTACAGGCGGTGGTGGAGGGAGCGCTTGAGGAGGCGGCGCTATCACTGGTGGAGGCGCGTCCGGCTCTGTCCCGCCACCGACAGGCAACTTCACATCATTCAGCTCTTTGAAATCGGGCAACTTAACGTCCGGCAGTTCCTTAAAGTCAGGCAATTCCTCCGGCAGCGCTGCTACCGGCGCCACTGGCGACGTCACCACCGAGGGAGCTATAGAGCCATCAGTAGTTATCGAGAACTGGACGTCGCCCGCTATGCCCGGCAGGTGCGGCAAATCCAGCGGCATTTCCAATTCTGGCACCTAACAAGATTTCTAGGTTATATTTTCTATATTCGAAAAACAAATACTGTTCAACCAATATTGTAACTAAATTGATTATTGTATTCAGATGAAAACCGTGCATTAAATATTGATGTTCAATTAAACATCTATGGTCTAAAAAAAAAACTTAAGGGCACACATGCGAACACTCTCTCTTTCTCTTAAAAAGTAAGCCAGTTATTTTAGTTATGTCTTTCTATTTCGCATTGAATAGTGTGGTGTCGCGCCGATTATTTTTGTTGAGAATGTACAGGTCTTTGTACATAATAAATAATAAAATTGGTTATTACATTATATATATAATAAAAAAAATATTATAACTTTAAAAAACTTGCCTGATTAATCGAAAGGAATTAATCGAAACTTTGTTCCATCCGGGTGTCCCTTGACACCTCTAAAATTTATAAGTATTACAACTCACCATCCCCATACCGGGCGCGTACATGTATTCGTCGACTTCTCTCTTCAGTACATCCCGTTTCATAATGGAAGAAGGTGCTTCTTCGAGTAAGTTAGTATTTTCAACATCTGCTAATTTCGGTGTGTACGGCGCGACTTTTTCAGATGTGCCCAAATAAGGACTCTCGTTGCTATTGAACACCAAAAGTTCTCCAACAGTCGTAACGTTGTTGATGGCAATGTTTAAATTGAAGTCTTGCTTTGGCTTCAAACTTTTAGGTGGTGCTACTTTCACATGATAGAAGTGAAGTTTTTCCTACAAATTAAATATTTTCATCACTGTAAACTACCTATTAATACTATGCGCATAGGGTAGGCCTTCTGTCTAATACGAAATTACATAATTAGAACCATATAGAATACATATAAATTTTAACTAAATTCTCTATTAATGCGATACATTCGTTATTTTATTACCTGTATTTCTTTGTCATTCGGTAGTCCCAGTGCCTTTCCACTCAAAGCAACGGCTTTAGGCTTGTGACGGTACCCATCTAAATCGAATACGGATTGATAATGGGTATGAGATACTGCTGCAGGATATTTAGCGCTCGAAAACACTTTAATCGCTTTTTGCATCCCAGTTAGTGCTTCAACTTTCTTTCTAGAAGTATCTATTCTCTCATTGAGTTTATTAGTTTTGTCCATGTTTTGCTTGATTCTGCCCAAGAAACGAGTGAACACGTCCTCTACTACGCCGTTCAAGTTGTCAAGTGTATCGGCAATCTGCAGTATAGTCTCTTCAGTGCTCAAGTCTGAAGGTACCAAATTGATTTTGTAAATACCCTCCATATTTAATAAAATTAGTTTTTGTTACTATCTGCAACAATTGATAATGTAACATTTAATATATTATACAATGAGAAAAGGGTTTCAATTTCACAAGAAATGATATACAGATTTATCTTTTAAAATTTTAAACTGGACAAGTGAGTGCAATATTGTGCTGTAGAAATGTTATAATATGTACTGGACAACATAAGTTTTGCCATCTTTCTGCAGAACTAATAATAATAATAATAATAAATTCCCACGACATCTCATACATTGACCTGACTCCGTGGTAAGTCACTTAAAGCACTTGTGTTACGGACGCCAGACAACAGAGGAATCACAAATATACTACTTAAATAGATATATTTTACACCTATACACAGAGCAAACACAAATATCATCATATAAATATTTGCTCTGGGTGGGAATCGAACCCACGACCCCTGGTGCACAAGACAGGACCACTACCATCTGCGCCATCGGGCCCGTCAAAAACTAAACTAAAAAAATATAGTAACATAATTTTTATTTGACATCTTGTGACGACTGTATTCTTACCTACAAACCCCTAAAATTCACCTAAAATAAATTAATAAGGCACAAGAATTATCACTAATATAACACATTACATTCTTGAGTAAATAACATTGTCCAAATCAATTTGCTGCACATTGTAAAGCTTATGAGGATTATAATAATTTAATGTTCAGTCACTTATTTATATCAGTCACTACTAGTTGTACACAATTCAGTTCTTATTTGAATAAAATGCATGGAGATTGTCTTTTGCAGGGTCTGTACTCCATGAAAAACGGCAATAGGCATCTGGCGACATTGTAGGATCTAATATTACAGATTCTTCAATTGGTTGACCCTCTGTAATTATATTGAGATGCTTATTTATAATAGGGTCATTAAGACTAACATAACTGCTATTTGCTTGCGGTTTTAATGGCACTGTATTATGAACAGGTGGCTTAAGACAAAGCAGGGTGTTATCCATAGATTGTAGTTGAATATAACTGCTATCTGCAGTATTCTTTTCTGGCTGTGGCAAGGTAGGCATTGAAGGCAAGCTTTCTGGACCATGCGTCTTAGAAGGTATTAGGTCCAAATTTGGTAAATTCATAAGTGACTTTATTTGAGCATCGTCATGGCGTACATATCCCGAGGAGGTAGGCGGTTGACTGCTAATATGCGGCGGTATAACATCCGTAGTAAATATTGGTGGTGGTAGACTAGCCATGACATAACTGGAGCTAGTTGGTTCTACATTTGCTTCAAGTGGCATATTTTTCATCGGGGCTGGCACTGCTCCCACTGCTACTCCCACATATCCTGTTGCAGAATTGACAACTGGCGCAGAAACATCACTATTAAAACTTTCATTCAAGTAGGGAGAACTTTCACGTAAGCTTTCTAAATCAGAATTATCCAAAGAGTCATCTTGATTTAAATTATTATCATCAACCTTGACTGTTTCAGCTTCTATATTCAATGACGAGTTAGAGCTTTCATCAGACGTGGAAGCCTGCCTGTCTACAGGACCTCTTGATGTATCAGACACTGCAGTGCTATCAGTATTGTCACTGGACTCACAGTTGCAAGCATCTTTCTGCTTTGTTTCAGGGGAAGGTACCACAGCTTTAGAGTTTGGCAGTAGTAACATTTCGTCTGAGGATGACTTCTCATCTTTGTTAGCTGGGTTCCAACTACCATAGGAATACTTAGTGTCTTTTTCGGGAATACTTATGCCATCTGGAAGCACTGGCTTTATATCACCCATCTTTCTATACTTTTTATAAAGTTTTAGAGTCCCTAAACTAACACTCACTAGCAAAATTATTGCCGTCACAATGAAAATCGTTGTAATGCCATTTTTGTTTCGACATGTCACTGTACTAGGCTCACTCCAATCTCCAAGATATTCAATTTTGTATTTTTCTGGCATAGTGATGTTTGAGTCAACAGTACCACTACTGTCAAAGTTAACGGCCCTAACCTCATAAGATTCCTTGTCTACACCTCCTTCACATAATACTAACTCATAAGTCAGATCAGAAGTATTGAATATCTCATAATCATTAATATTGTCATCCCTAATTTTTCTAATTTCATAGTGATCCACTATACCTCCAGGCTCATGAGGTTGCTCCCATTTCAGTAGATCTGGATGGTTCTTTACTGTAGGTGCTTTTAATTGGCTTGGAGGCCCAATTTTAGTTTTTATATATATAGCCTCTTTGGGTCCACTCTCAGAGCAACTATGTATTCCTGTATTACAAGCTTTAACAGTCAAAAAATAATTTGTATAACTCTTGAGACCTGTCAAGGTAAAATGTCTGCGGTATATATCCTTACTATCCTCCTCTACTTTCATTGTAGCAAATTCAGTACCATTGGTATAGATCACATAATGACCTATGATTCCATTTCTTGGATAGGGAGGATCCCATGAAATTACCAATGAATTATTCCTTACATTAGTCACAGCTACATTTCTTGGACTAGTAGGTGTATCTTCTGTAGTAGTTATTGCTCTAGATGCATTAACAGTTTTCTGACCATAAGTTGTATTAAGATCCAATGTGAAAAAGTATGTCTTATGTGGAAGCAAACCTGTTATATTTACACTTGTTTGATCTGGGTCTGGTATATATTTGGTTTTTTTTTCATATGCAGGATCACAGGAGCTAGTTGTGTTCACAACAATACAATATTGTAATATATACCCAGTTATAATTCTTTCTTCTAAAGTGCAGGTCATAGTCCAAGTGACTCTTACATAAGACTTACCTGGGACATCATTTTGAACTGTGACTGGAAATCCATACATAGGAATAGAATCTTTAGAAATGGAACAAGTGGCCCATACCATTCCGCTAGTTCTGGTCCCAATATTGGCAGATATTGCAAATTGATACCTATGATCTTTTGGCAATCTTACTTCAGTGCTGTTTTTAGATGCATCTAGAACTGTAAAGCTCATACGTCCAGCACAATAAAATGTGACATTGTATTGACACCAAAATAGAGTGTAATTATCTAGCTTTTCCTTCCCTTTCCAGGATAATTTATATGTCCCACTTTCATAAGCCAGTTGAGTAAATGTGGTCACTCTTAAGCTACTGTCTGTTTTTGCCGGAATATAAAGATGACTACTGTTTTCTGATGATCCCATTTCATTAGTTGACCAGACTGTGATCATGGTTGGTTCCCATGGAACTTTAAGCTCAACATAACTAAGGCTCTTATTCTTATCAGGCATACGTGTCTCTGGTTTTCCATGACAGGTTATATTTACTGTGTATGTAAAGTTAGCACCAGCTTCTTCATACTCTTCAAGTTGTTTCCAAAAAACAGCTATCATCCTTTTCTCTGCATAAGCAGATTCTGTAAAAGCTCCGGCAGTTAATTCAGGTGGATGTCTTGGCCTCTCACTACTAGTTGTAAACACATTATATACATAATCAGACCAAAATTCTTCTTTAACCGCTTTTTTTGATTTAATATATATTCTCACTTCATATTGCATATGAGCATAAGGAAGGTCTTTTAATAAAAAATGATAGGTCTTATTGTTATATGGTAATACTGATGTATCAACACTACGGAAATAAGTTGTGTTGTCAATCTTAGCAATTTGATACTCAATCCTATGTACAACACCACAAGTGAGAAGGTCGGACATAGTGTTTGGTATATTCCACTGTAGTAGAATGCTATGTGGATTTAGTGCCAGTACTTTCAAACCATTGGGTTTATCAGGTTTAACAATAGCAAAATGATCAATGGTAAAGTTTTGTTCATTGGTACCAAACTGATTTGCTGCTTTTAAGATGAAAAAGTATTCCTCTTCCTGTTGCCTATACCTTGGTTCACTGCTAGTATTCCATGTGCAGTATAGCATGCGATTTTTCAATTTTTCAGGTGTCCTAGGTTTTACTGTACCCCCACTTACCAGGAAGGTAAGGGAATAATTTATTGAAGCATCACCAGAAGGAGAAATCCATGAGCAGTTCAAAACTTCAAGATTCTTGGATACACATTTAAAGTCTGTTACATTCATGGGAGCACTATCAACTAATACTCTACTGGTACATTTTTGTTTTATCTTTTTATTCCAACAATAGTATGTATATATATTTTTTATAGGCTTATCTATAACCATTCTAATTGTTGTTTCATTCATGACGGTGGAAGGCATCGTGGTGAGGCCATATGAAAACTCGAGATCGTCAGACGTATATTGAGTTACATTATTATTTTCAACTGAACAAAATAGCTCCACAGACTCTCCATAACGTACTGACACTACTCCTTCTGGGTGTATTCGAACTGATGATTCAACTCCAAGACATATTGAAAATATACAAGGTAAACTAACAAAACACTTAAATAATGTGCACCAAATCCAAAATCCATATTGGGGTCCCCTTTTCAAGCCACTGCACTTCGTTTTTTTATTTTCTAGAAGATTTGCCATCTCTGCAAAAATGTTTGTGTATCACTCCATTACCAATACGTGCACTATTATCCAAAACACAATTGAGAAATAAGGATTAACACATTTCTCGTTTTTTTTTATAAATTGGGAGGTAAACTGCAATGGCGCGATACTATCCACATCCAATGAAAAACACCGACTGAGTAATATCACTAGATACACAACACGTTATATATTGAACTGTTTAACTTCTACGCATCAAGGTATCAACATTTTAACACTATACTTGAGGCGTGAAATACTACCACAAAATGAGAAAATTCATTACGTTCAGTACGTACTTACGTTTAATAAAAAAAACTCAATTCTGTTTCGTTTGGTTTCCTGTAATCGCCAACTTCAGATAAGACTAGTGTTGTGAACAGTTATAAGTAGATAGGATACTCTATGGATGAGTGTCAAACTTATGATTAATTGTATAATTTTGTGCATTGAAAAGCAAATGACTACAAATATTAATTTGGAAACAAAACTAAACAGTTTTATAAATCATGTAGTCAAGGATAAATAAAAAAAAGAAAAAAGAAAAATACATGAAAAACTGAAGCCACAACACGTACGCAGCTGGACAAAGGCCTCCTCAAGTAATCTCTAATAGGATCGGTTGTATGCAGCCTGTCAAGCGGGATCCTGAGATTTTTATGAAATCGTCTGTCTATCTTGCAGGTGGACGCCCTACGCTGCGCTTGCAGGAACGTGGTCTCCATTTCAGAACCTTACGACTCCATCGGTCATCAGTTCAGCATACCAAATGCCCTGCCAACTGCCACTTCTACTTACTAATCCGCCGGACTATGTCAGTAACTTTGGTTCTGTTGCGAATCTGCTTATTCCTGATTCGATCGCGCAAAGGGACTCCGAGCATTGCCCTCTCCATAGCTCGTTGAACTATTTTGAGTTGGCTTAGAAGAAAAGAATGGTAAAAGCCCACAAAAATAATTTATTAAATTAATATTTTATTTTCGTAATGGTGATTAAAAATCTGGAGAGAGGAAAAATAAACAATTGAAAGAGTTTGTGTATCTGGGAAGTGTTTTTACTAGAGATGGGAAGTATGAAGAAGATATTGAAATTTATATTATGT
This sequence comes from Heortia vitessoides, assembly GCA_020976665.1. NCBI lineage: Eukaryota > Metazoa > Arthropoda > Insecta > Lepidoptera > Crambidae > Heortia > Heortia vitessoides. Next base: position 4,048,255 of record JACJUM010004390.1, read on the forward strand.
TATATAAATAATAACCAAATATATAGAGCGGAAGTGAATGGTTGGTTGGAAATGGTGAACGGAAAGGGTTGGTATAGGACGACCAAATCAGAAGTACCAAGAATACACGAGCATGTATGAATAGACTAATGCGAGTACGGATAGCGAAAGAGGTTTGCCAAGGTCGTAGAAAGTGGAAATCATAGTCTCTGCTTACCTCGATGGGGCACAGGTGTGATGTGGATATGTATGTAGGTACTCTATAAGAATGTAGCTTTCTATTAGTTAGTGAAATAATTTTCAATATTGGTTCAATAGTTATTGACTGTTAATTCATTTAAAACAACAATGCAAAGCTTTTTCATTATAATATTAAGTATAGATTTTTGTAGGATGATACGTATATTATTGTTATAGTTTGGGATATTTTATTTTGTTTTATTTTTAGAAATGTTCTTCGGAATCAAATCATCACAATAATGTTCCCTACTCAACAAAATTGTGTTGTATGTATACAAAGTAACAAATCAGCCTATATAAATCTGACGTAATGTCAAAGTCTATTTTAGCTCAATTGTTCAATTGTTGAATCTGTTAACTTTCAGATTTGGGTAGGTTGACCAACAGATCGTTGTTTTATATACATACTATTTTTTACTTACATATATATTAATTTAAAACTGATTTGGACATCACTACATCCAGAATGAAGCTAGCAGCAATAGTCGAGGTCTTTGAATGCGTTCTAATTCAAATAAAATATTTATTTGTTGCAGTGACACTTTATGATATTTTTATTCCGTTTTAGAAACCAAATCTATGATATTATTTAAAAAACTCTTTAACATTTGTGATCATATTATGAAAGCTGAAAAAATATATTTAATACATCAAAAATAAATCTAAATAATCTAGTTTCGTTACAAAACTAATAATTTTATTGCATACTTATGTTCTTATAATTATTGTGTCAACGGTCGTATGTCAAACTGTCAAACTGTCAAGCGGTCATATGTCATTGTCAAATTAAAAAAGATTCAAAAAGATCTCTCGAGTATTTTTAGAATTTTCTACAATAAATTAAATGAAATAACCACAGAATGAAACTTTCCTTGTAAAATGGATGATAGCCAGTCTACTTTAGGGTATACCTCTAAAGCAGCATTACTTAAGTTACGACAAGATATTCGATCTGTTATTGATGAATACAAAAAGAAGAATCCGTCTGGGTATGTGTACATCATAATATCTATTTTGTACAAGAAAATGAATTTTGTCTGTTTTGTCAGATATATCTTATATGTTTTAGTGTTACTTTTAATCGGAGCACTAAAATATAATAAAAGAGATAAAAAACATTAAAAGAATATAATCTAAATACTTATGGGACATAAGTAAACCACACTTTCTATTTTCACGTAACCGCATCATTTATAAACTAAACTGAGTTTAATATTCCCTTATAAATGTAATATATCAATATACATTTTTTTACAATATCATGATATATATAAACAGCAATCATATATATATATACGATTATTAATTTCAGGTATGGGATTATACGAAATATTATATCATTTTCATCTGAAAAAGTATTACTGTCTGGAGTTGCTTACACAGTGACATTAATTTACATAGTTTGCCTCATCCTTACATATGTATTGGGAGAATCAGTGCAAGCATATTTGCTGTGGGAAGCATTATTTTTATTCATTATACTAATCTTCAACTTCCTTGTTGCATTTAAAGAAGAATATCTGTATAGAAATGAAATACCCCACAGAGTGCAAAAAGTTTTAGGTAATAATAGCTATAAAATTGTTGATGATTTTGTAAAGGTTTTATGTAACAAATACCTAATGCTTTACAATTTTAGAAACTCTAGATGAAGCTATTGAGGAATCAAAATGGAAGGAGGATCACTATCCTCACCTCTGTGCCCCATTTTCGCCATGTGTAATTCTTCAATGGACTTATCGAGATGGTAAATAAATTAAACATTTACTTGCTACTAACAAAAAACATGTAATCACCCTAACAATTTTTAATTAAAAGATATAATACCATTATCAATACTAATTATTGTATTTTTTATTAATAATTATCTAAATGGCTTTAATTGCTTATCAATTGGCATCAAGTGATAAATGTTTAACAATATTTGTTATAATTTTTAGCAATAGTTTTAATATTTAGCAAATCATATTTAAGAGGAAAATAACAGGCATATACAAATCTTAGCTTCATTAGCATCATGCTACTCAGTTCAAGGGCAGACAGGCAACATTTTTTGTACCTTTATTGTTAATTTAGTCGCAATAAGTAAAAGAAAAACAACCTAAGAGATATTTTTCCATGAACTAAAAATGTAATATGAAATTACTTTCTGCTTTGTATTCAGTAGTATCTAAATAAAAACATACATTTAGTATTTATTAATACATAATTAAATTATATGTATAAAAATTTAAATATTATAGTAGTAAACTTTCTGATTTTATAAATAAAATTTCAGCTATTTTGTAGACAATTTTTGTAAGTATGATGAAAATGGTAAATTTAAGTTTTTGAGATATACTTTATTATCCTTAAAACTTATAACATGTTATACATAATATCCTATGTATATAAAAGATAAAGCAAACAATAATGTTCTCAAATATTACAAAATTGTTTAGATTTCAGAATACCATGTATTCATCTTGTATGAATTGGACTAAATCTTGACTATTATTATAAAGGGGAAAAAATTGTAAATAAGTTTGTATGTAACAAGTAAAATTTAACTACTGGCCTGATTTTGGATATTCACTCACCAAAAGGTTTACTATTTTCTAATGTTCATGACTGTAATTTTCTTATTGAAGAATAAATTACTTTAATAATAAACATCTGGGTAGATAATTATCTTTATTAAAGAATGCAAAACCGATGCACGATAAGAGTCATAAGGTTCTGGAATGAAGACCACATACTGGCCAGCAAGCAGGGCTCCCAAAAGGTAGACAGACGATCTGATAAAACAGCGGGATTGTGCTTGATGCAGGCTGCATTTAATCGCTCCTATTGGAAATTACTTGGAACTTAGTCCAGCAGTTGATATCCTGTGGCAGATATAATGATAATGTTAAAATAAAAATTATGCGTGTAAATATAAATATGTATATTTATTACAGTAGCATCTTATGCAGATTCATTGCTCTTGTGCATTTGCAAGTAATCAATCATATTATACATATGTTTTCATATACAAATGGTGATATAGTCGTTGTTAATCATGTTTTTGTTATTGTGAATAGCAACAATAGTGAACCTCCCTTGGGCACTTCTTGTGGAAGGAGACGTTGTAGTCCTGAGGCCAGGGCAAGAGGTTCCTGGCCACTGTAAGGGCTTGCAATCTGACGACCCTGAATTATTCTTTGGGCAAATATTTCAACCCACTTCTCAGGTATGTTGACAGGACAATCGACAGGCCCGATGACGCATTCGGCACTACTCCTAACTTATGCACCAACTTTGTGGGTTCGATCTACAATCAAAAATCATTTAAGTTTGTTCTGTGTCTGGGTGTTATGTATTTCAGTATTATATTTATAATTCCTCTGTTAGTTCTATATATTGGTGTCAGGTTAATGTACAAGATGTTGTATGAATTATTATTATAAAAATAATAATTATTATTATTATAAGGCTTGCGCCTCAATAAGCAACGTTATATCCATATTCAATTATTATATTCCTAAACATTAAAGTCAAAGATTAGTTATTCTTTAAAATATTTTGGATTAAACATGCCAAGAAATATTTCTTTCCTGTTACTACATCCTCGATGTTTAATTTTCATTTAACAAGTAATTGATAATGTTACACGTGTTTTTTACATTGTGAGATATAAGATGTCTTGTTTTTGTTTTAGCAAAAAGAAAATTTTAGCGCGCCTCGTATTCGTATGCCACATCAAAACAAAGCGTACAGAATGTGTGAAACTCCGTATATCAAAAATTTAAAAGTAGCTCTAGATCAGGCTACTACCAGACCGGTTACAGTATTTGAGAAGCAAAGATATTTGGTAAGTGTGAATGAGTATTAAAAAATAAAATAGAATATTTTATTATATTTATGCGTTCATTCATAATAAAGTTAAGTAAATTCATTCAAAATTCAGTGACTTTTCAATTAGTCCGATTATTTTGTAATTTTATAATTCATCTGCCACTCTTGAGAGTCTTGTCACTCTAACTGTAAAGTAATCGAAATGTCGATATAAACTGTAAATACGAGATATAACGTTTAGATAAATAATAAATATTAAGCTGTTGTAGTGTTTTTATTAACATAAAATAAACATAATACACCAGACCACTTATGGGATTGACTCCAATAAAAAAGATATTAAAATATTAGATAGATAAATTTGTAATAATATATTTTTTTCTTGTGTGTAAAGCGTCCCGAATATTTCCTCATTTATCCCGTTACCGTGGATTTTAAAATACTCCTATAGGTATCCTATCTGTAAGTAAACATTACCCATAATATTTTTTCAGTCTATCATCCCGATCCCATACATTTGCTTGCATTGCGTTGCTTCCTGCGATACATACTTTTAACACATAGTCTGGGTGGAGATCCTCGAGTCCTGAAATACACGTGTTTCCTATCTTAGGCTCCAGTCCCCCATAATATTGTGTTTATACTATCTAGTTTCAAGTTCATTTTTGTCTTGTTATTATAATTAGTTTCTAACCTAACAAAACAATTAATAACATTAAATAGGTAATAGTATTCTAGTGGAAAATAAGTATTAATATTATTATTATACAAACCTGGCACTGAAAATTACAGGCACATCAAAAAATATTTTTCTAATGTGATGCTTTATCGAATTATGCTCGTAAATACTATCCTGCGATGAATTTTCTGCTGTATTCTGCTTGACACACGGAAATAGATCAACCTACACGTGTTTTTCAAAACTTCACCATCAATTTGGAACTCAAAACTACAAATATATTGAACGGAAATGAATGAAAGAGTTGGTATGGAACGACCTAGGCGAACATATCTTAACCAGGTAACCCTCTTATAAGAGGTATTAAAGAAGGGCCAGGTCAGAAGTAGTGATGTATGTATGTAATTTTGAACTCAATGGCTCGCGTTTGATGGGGCAGATTAATTTGATTGATTAAAAATTTTTATAAGTTTGTGTCTGTTGACCTGAAATACAATTTAATTAGTAATCGTTATGAACATTAAGTATATATTAGCCGTACATATATATATATATATATATATATATATATATTAGTGTACAGAGTAGAATAGCACCTGCCCTTGTACAAGGTGTCGTAGGAACCGACCGATGGCGGTATATCCACCAGAAACTGTGAAGCTACGCTCTACGATTGCCACCAAGTCTGCCCAGCGCGACAATTATGAGCTAATTCTCCCTTTCTTGGGGCGGCTCAGCTGTGAATGTTTTACAGCTCCAATTATGATGATGTTGATACATGCATATTGGCATAAAAGACCTGACCTAACTTGAGTCCGTGATTAGTCGCTTAAAGCACTTGTGTTTCGGACGTCAGACAACAGAGAAATCACAAATATAATACCTTAATATAAATAATCAACACCCAGACACAGAACAAATATAAATATCGCCATGTCAATAGGTTACCCTATTAATATGGTAATATTTATTAGTTAGAAATAGGGTAACCAACCCTCAAAATTAAACCCTTTTTGATTAAGTAAGCGCATTTTAGGTTTCCGCAACGACAAGCTGAACTATCAATAGCATCTCAATTGGGAAACCATATCGCAGGGTAATCTTTTAGCGGGGTTTCTCTAACAATCGGCTTATTCATGAAAAGAAGCTTACCAGTCCTTGTGTAAGACTTTCTTCATCTATTGATGTCGATATTTTTATCAGAAATAGCTTAAGTGCAACAGAGCGGGGATGGGAAGCAGTAACTCGTCGTGTTGCTTTGTTCTGTGATTGCTAGTGTCTTATCTTATTGGAAACCTCATGAGAAGAAGTTTGTCTGTTGAAGGACTGTGTTTTGTTGTTGTTCTTCCAAGGGCTGAAACGATGTACAAAATAATGGAGAATACAATATACATTTATCGAGTATTCGGTATTGTTCTCATGCGCCAAGGGACGTGCAATCGATCCCCACATTTATATGATAAATATTTTTTCTGATGGTTTTATGCATAGAAAATTCTGAATTATGTTTAAGATGATATTTACTGAAAAAAATAACTACTTAAAGTACACCGAAACACAACATTGAAGAAATGGCGCTGACATCTCAGCACAAATAGAACACTAGGAAAAATTCAACATGTCCGCTAAGGTCTCGGTAGCTCAACGGTAGAGCAGTCCCAGGTATGAGAATGATGCGGTTTCGAGTCCCGCCTGACATCTGAGACGAGTTGATATTTTATAAGAATAAACCATTTTGAATATTGTTGTTCTTTCTAGGTCTTGGTGTTAAAAATGTATTTAAGTATTATATATGTAATCTGTTGTCTCTGTACATAACACAATTTTACTAGAGAAATTCTCTTTTCGAATTTCTGCGAGCCTCCCCTGCCATCTGAACCTCTTCTTAAACCACAACCACAAAAAAAAATACAAGTGCTTTTAGCGACTTCCTCGGAGTCAGTCAGTTATCAATGTATGAGATATTGTGTGACTTGACAGTTGTGCAACAACTGTAAATTCACACAACATCTCATACATATATGTACAACAACTACTACTACTATATGTACAACTATCCTATTTTTAGCCTGTTTAAATAATAGTATGTTATTATAATTACGTTTTGCTGTCTTGAATGCTCTATTATAACAAATCTCTGTTGATGACCTAATTTAAAATTTGCAGTGCACAGTTAAAATAATGGAAGGTATAGTGTTACCACTGGTGATAGCATTGGTGGTGATCGCTAGCTTCGTGCGTCACGTGTACCAACTTCCCGGCGTCACGAACTGGACCGAGATATACTTCCTGCAGACCATCGCCGCCTCACTGCCGCTGCTGCAGATAGTGTTCCCTATTGCGTGGGTCACGCTCAACTGCTACGGTCTGGCAAGGTAGAACGTTGCCGCTGGAAATACCACTACCAGGCCCTGGGTTTATTGCTAGTTTTGTGTGTCATTGTTGAGTGTGCGGTACTTAGAGATTCAGACCTTAGTGTCCCAACCTGCCAAGCCGTGAGGTACCGGCAGAATAGAATAGTACCTCTCCCTGTACTAGGCGTCGTAAGGGGCAACTAAGAACTGGACTAGACTACTAGAACCGACAGGTGGCAGTATATCCGCCAAAGTGTAGCTTAAATGCACAGAGCGGGGACGGGCAGCAGCATCCCCATCGCGATGCTACGCTCTGCGATTGCCAACATGCTTGCCTAGCGCGGCAATAATGGGCAAATGTCCTCTTTTCTTGGGGAGACCTATGTCCAACTGTGGACTTCCAGTGAGTCCCATCTTTGAAATAGTTTTCAATTATATCTAGGTTTAAATTTGCTTTGAGACATTTCAAGAGCATTCTAGGACTCTCCATGAGATAGGTTCTATTTATAATCGTGTGTTAGTACTTTGGGTCGAAGCTTCTGCTGTATTTAAGGATTTACTTTTATTTTCATTATAATATCAACTTTTTCTATTTAATTATCAGGTTTAAAACCCAAGAAAATTTTCATCTATATCTGGCTTAAAAGTGGTCCAAGTAACGTGAATGTCTAATTTTATGAATATCTCATTAGATCTGTTTAAACTAAAAATCCCCGAACACATTATTCAGACTCGTGCCTAGATTATGATTTTATTGAGTTTCTGTTAGTTTTATCTGTGTTCTCATGTATGTGACTATAATTGTCTCCATTGAGAATAAATATCCTTAATAAATGTTTAGATTTATTTTCCAGTTATGGTCCAGCAGTGTCTTTTGTTGTCCAGGTTCAAACTTCTCTCAGAGAGGCGGCAGAAGTACATCCGTCCAAAATCGTGTTCCATATCAGAGGACGCCACTGACCCCCTCATCCAGGCGCTGAGCGAGTCTAACCTTCGGCCGGAGAGTCTTAAGACTCTCGGCAAGACGTTCTTGAACATATTTACTGGCAGGGAAGACATGGTGTGCCGGACGTCAAATATTGTTCACGTACTGGGTTCTTTGTCTGTAAGTATTCTATGACTACAAACTAGCTTTTACCCACAGGTTCATCCGCATGAATTTCTCATGGAAACAGGACTCTTTAGGGAACGAAAGGCTATATCTACTTCTTTGTGAAATTAAACCAAGATCAGTTGAGTAATTAAAGTGTGAAAAGGCATCAAACACACTCACTTTAAATATCTGTGATATTAGTTAGTTGAAATCTAAAAATTAGGATAGGATTTTAGATAAATTTTTTAGATAATCTTATTCTCGATACTGAGTTTTTAATTCGTACAGCGCCATCTATTGATCTTTTGACCCTACTGAAATGGTCGTTTGTCGTTAATCCCATGAAATGAAAAAAGCCTATATTTTTCTTTACACTCACAACTATATGTATGCAAAATTTCAAGAAGAACCAATATTCTTGATATTTTTAAGTAGATGAATCGTGAAGAGGTAATTAACCAACAAACTTACTTTCGCATTTATAATATTAGTTGTTATGATAAAAAAGTGGATTTATCCATTGCTGATTATAATCGTTAATGTTACAGGCTCTATGCTGCATTGACAAGAAAGGTATTCTGTCATGGCCGAACCCGACTGCAGAGAAGGTGTTTTTCCTCCGGAACTCGAGCCCGGCGTCGAACAACTCCAGCAAGACGAGCCTCGTCGGCTCCATGGGTCATAACAGTCAGACCACGCTCGAGCAAGTCGGCGACACCAAACCGAATCCGGAGCCTTCCACTATTGTCGAAGTGAGGATGAATTGTAGATAAATTTATTTTTTCCTGTATATACAAGGCTTATATGTTACAACTAGGGTTGCCCCTTATTTTGCAGTTAAAGTATATTTTTTATTATAGGTACTAAAGGAAAAGGAAATAAAGTACATAGTATTAAAATTAATAACAATTAATTTTTAATAGTTATTATGTTAAAATATTTTTTTTGATTGTTCTTTACCATGAGTATCTCTACCTAACTATTTAAAAGCATGATGACAGTCTATATTTTAAATAAAATAAAGAAGTAATGAATTTTTTATCAAATTCAGAGATTTATTTCTTTCGTCTCGCCATTTGCTATTTCTTACAGAAAAAAACTGTAAATGATGACTGACGTGGCGGGATTAGATGACAAAAATGAAGTGACTTTAAACAAGTTAAAAAATATTATTGCTCTTATTAAAAACCGGTGGCGATTTTTGTGCTGTTGATAGTTAGGTACATCCTTAGAAGTACCTAACTAATTATAAAGTTTATTATTAAAAAAGTTTCTCCCATTTAAATCATCAAATTTATATTAAGTTTTTGCATGCGTTAACAATAATTGTTAAATAAAACAGGTGCTAGGTGATGTGGCGTCGGCGAGTGGCATCAACTGAGCACCAATCGAAATATATTAAAAAATATAAAGCTCCTAAATTAACCAAATCATGCTAAATATATTATTTGCTTAAACTTTATTATTCTCATAAACTGTAGTGTACAGTTACCTGAACTAAGTTACAATACGTAATTATAAAGTGCAGGTGGCAACCCTAGTTACAACTGAACACTTAATTTGCAGGTGTTAGACCTTACGCACGACCAAAACGCTCCGTTCTGCGTAGAGTTTGACGACCAGCGCTGGCGACACCACCTGGCGCGGCTGAAGCCGCTCGGATTGGCGGCACTGCTCAACACGTGCGCGCCGGCGCCCCGCCACACGTACGCACACTTTTGCGCGCATCTGACGTGTGAGGCTCAGTTGAGGTAGTGGAGGCATTTTAGCTACATACATACGCTCACTTGTAGCTCTCTAGCTCTCTAGAAAACATTCGCAATTGGCCTGTGTGGTTTAATAATTATACACACAACATTTCATAGTTAGACCACTTGTGTTACAGATATCAAAAATATTTGTCCTGGGCGGGAATCGAACCCCTGGCCTGCATAAAAGGAACACTATCGAATGCGCCGTCGGGCCCGTCAAAATATTATACTATTAGATTTACAAGAAAATACATACCAGCGTAAGAATTACTGTTTTCACAGCTGGATGCGTTCACGGTGTTCAATTAGGCCATATTAGCAGCATTTGCAGCTAAATTAAAAAAGGCATTTAAACTATGATCTCTATTATTAACACAATACACGTTTGAGTAGTAAATGTATTAAAAAGTTGCAAGTATTGCTTTCGTTTTGTTTGCAGCGAGGATCTAGTTCCGGTGACGAACCGTCGTTGCCTGTGCGAGTTGGCGAAACAAATCGGCTTCACCGACTCCGTGGCCGAATCGTATACCGTCCAGGATTGTTTAGCCGTATTTAGGCACTTGGTAAGCCATAATAAAAGTATATTAAGCATTAAGCGTGATTGTGATATATACCAAACAAAATCTAGTTCATTTGTCAATCTGTCTCATAACAAATGTATTGTCTCTTACGACAAATACTTCAGACTTGTATGGTCAGTTATAGTTAAGCCGTAAGGTACCGGCAGAGTAGAATAGTACGTCCCACTGCACCAGGTGTCGTAAGAGGCGACTAAGGCACCAGAACCTACAGATGGCGGTATATCCATCCAAAACAGTGCAGCTGAAATGCAGACAGCGGGGATTACCAACACGTTTGCAACAAGGCAAAATACCTCCTTTCTTGGAGAGGCCTATATCTATCAGTGGACTATTAACTGGATTAAAACTTTGACATTTAAAAAAACCGTCAATGGGTACTACGAATAGTAGATTATACTGTGACCTATGATGCTGACTGTCCTGCTAATATTTCTATCCAATCTCCATCGAAAATATATGTTACGTCCAGCAAGCAGACACCATAAGGCGAGAGACCCGCTTCGTGCGTCAGCTGCACCTGAGCACGCGTGTGAAGGTGCCTTTACCGCATATGCTCGCGGTGCTGGTCAAGGATCAGGCCAACCAGCTGCAAATGCTCACACAGGTAACATGTCTAGGGTTACCATATTGCCAAACCTAAAATTTGCTATTAGTCGGGAGCGACTGACAGTCGATTTGCCTGCGCTCGGCTGCGATCGGCGCACGCTCTTTTGCGAAATTTAAAAAGCCGGAATAGAGTCAAATATTTATATGATGAATCTTGTGTTTGATCTGTGCCTGGGTGTGAAATATGTATTTAAGTATTATATTTATGAACACTGTTGTCTGATGCCAGTACTTTGGGTAACTTATATCATTCGGTCATCGGAGTCAGTGAATGTATAAGATGTTGTGTGGACTTATTAGTAGGTATATATAATCGAACAAGCCGGACGAGTCAGAAACGCAATCAAAAAGCCCAACTATGTCTGCCTTTATTATGTGTGGACGTTGATATTTGAATTCTGAAAGATCTGCAAAAGAAAACTCATTGACACTCACTTATAGGTAATTAATTGTTACCTACTTATAACACACAATTAATTACCTCTAACACGACGATGCAATGAGAAAAAAGAACGCGATGAGACCAAATTTTTTCAATTCGAAGTTTCTATGGCCAAAGTTCTGACCACACAAACCAAGATACTATGTTTTGTGTATGGCTGTAAGCCTTAAACATAACGGAAGCTTCCGAAACCAGGACTAGCCCGGACCCAAATAACTCGGACAGGCCGCTTATAGTATCTAGTTAGTAGACATATTGACCTATAATTACCTTTTTTTTAAATTTTATATTAAGACCATTCTTTTTAAATGTCAGACAGTTGGAAATCACCTAAAATTTTTAATACTTTTTGTATACCTACATTTTTTCCACTCAAATTTAAAAAATCTAAATGTAGGTAGAGAGACTTATATGCCTTCATGGGCAGAAAAAATGTGTCAAAAAGGGCACGACTGGCTGCCCATAGAGGTACCAACACTGACATATGGTAGTGAATGTTGGGTATGGCAAAAGAAGCACGCGAGCTAAACAAATGCTTTGAAATGAGAGCACTTCGAAGTGTGTATGGTGTGAGTTTGAGAGAAAGATTAAAATAATAGTGTTATAATAGATCAATGTGGTGTAAAACATGATGTTGTGACAACAATAGAAAAAGAAAGAAATGTTGAGATGGTTTGTACATGTAGAAAGAATGGATGAAAGTAAAATGAGAGCAAAAATGTACAGAGCGGAAGTGAATGGAAGAGTTGGTTTAGGACGATCGAGGCGACCATATCTTAACCAGGTAGAAGAAGTGTTACAGAAGGACCAGGGCAGAATTACCAATAGTAAACAAGCGTGTATGAAAGGACTAATGCTAGAAAGTGAAGCAAGAGAGGTATGCCAAGATCGTAAGATGTGTAGAACCATTGTCTCTGCCTATCCCGATGAGCCACAGGGGTGATGTATGTATGTAATAAACTATAATCGAACCTACAATAAAAACTGTTGGTTTCAATTAAACGTAAAGCGATTCACTTCCGTACTATTTCAATATGATTTCATCGCAATTTTAAGCTTTCGAAATAAGTTAAGACACTCTTGAAGTAACTTTAAATGCTTAAACTTTATTTTATAATTTTATAAATAACAGGTAAAATTAGTTTCATAAAGGCATGCTTTGCTATTATTTTTCAAGTAACAATTTGATGCACAGTATGATTGTTTCCTTGACAGGGTACAGCAGACATAATTCTAGACTCGTGCGTGGACTACTGGAACGGTCGCGATCTGACGCCTATTTCACCATCAGATAGGAAGAAGATAATCGACTTCTATCAACGAAACTCGCTCACCGCATATTGCACGGCCTTCGCTTACAAGTACGTCAGTCTGGTCATACTGGTAGTTTGATACATAACTGAATGACGTATTAATGTGCAAGCGCCATTTTGAAACATGACACCAGTAACTTTTTCAATTAGATGCTTTTACACTTCCAACACGCGTTGGCTTAATACGCATCGCAGGGTTAAATATACAATTCACTATATACATGTAAATATAGCTTGATTAGAATGACAGATGTCAATCTAGTAGTATTGTCCGAATTATTTTTAATGGCATTATAGTATTTCTCATCCTGTTTTTTTATTAATATTGTTAACATTTACCGTGAGGTACCGACAGAGTAGAATAGGTGGCCCACTGCACCAGGTGTCGTAAGAGGTGACTAAGGTACCAGAACTGAAAGATGGCGGTATATCAATCCGAAACAGTGTAGCTCAAATGCACAGAGCGGAGGTTAGGCAGAATCCCCATACGTAATACGCTTGCCCAGTGCGGCAATTATGGACAAAAACTTCCTTTCTTGGAAAGGCCTATATCCCAGCCGTGGACTTCTAATGGCTGGTATGATGATGATGAAATGAATAAGATATTATTTAAAATAAATCTAAAAATTAAAAAACAATATATTTAAAAACACGTTAGTTTTACAGCTGTCATTCTAATAGGCTATTTTCATCTATCAACAAAAAAATATAACATTATGTTACTTGAATAAATAATAACGTGAGGAATTGAAAAAAAATGTCGTTATTCCATAAAAACCTAAGATTAATTTTATATTTCAAAATTAAAATCCGAGTTTTATTATCTGTAAGTCACGTGACCGAAAACACCGTCCACCATGTTTTTTTCCAGAATGACGTCACAAGCACTAAAATATCTAAATGTAAACAACTGACTGTGTTCCTTAATTTTTTACTTTTTTTGTGTATAATTCCTTTTATTTTAGAGATTTTGTATTTTATTACGCTACTTTTGCATAATTAAACATGGACGTCGGATTTGTAAAAGCCGAAAGTACTAATTTACCGAAGATAGATGCGGTAATGATTACAAACTTCTTTGCGTGTAATACAGATTTCTTTTCTGCCGAATGCAGAAATATAAAAACAGCTATGTAAGTAAATCTTTCTATTACTTTATCACAACAATATCATTTGTGTGATTCATAGGTGTAATTCAATGAAATTTTCTTATTTTGAGGTTATGGGTAAATTATTTAGAAAAACTTTCATCTTTATTTCAGGTCAGCAAGAGAAACGTATGGCGATGATGCTGTTGGCTACGTGCAGCTGAAGAGAGATCAGCGAACATGCATTGTCAAATGCAAAATGTGTCCTGAACACAAAGTGCGCTCCAGGCCATATTCATGCACACTTACTGTGGATGAGCAAGAAGAAGAAATCGAAAGTGTAGTTTGCCACGACTGTCCTGCTTCTGAAGGTGGTTGTAAGCATGCTGTTGCTTTTTTAATGTGGTGTCATCGTCGGAGTGAGGAACCACCTTGCACTGCTGTCGAGTGCTATTGGAGAAAATCAACTTTGTCTAAAGTTGGATCTTCTTTTAAATTTTTACTCGCCAAGGACATCAAAAGGAAAAGAAAAGCAACTACCCAAACAACAGAAATAATACCAAATAGAAGTGTCTTTGAATTGTTTTTGAGTGAATGTAAAAATAGAAAAATAAGCTCTTGCCAGCTGTTCAAACATGAGACAGACTACATCACTAAGAAAACTAATATGCTTTCTTTACATTATTTAATGTGCAAATTTAATGAAGGACTGGATTGCAATTTATTTTTAGGTAAAATCAGTAATGTAATTAACTGTATTAATATAAAAAATGCTGAAAAACAGACAAGGCATCAGCATAAAACAGCATTTTGGTATGAGCTACGTTATGGAAGGATTACAGCTTCGAAGTGTTATGAAGTGAGCAAATGTAAGACTGTGGATGGATCCTTAGTCGCTGCTATTCTTGGAGCAAGGACTCCACTAACTTCGTCTATGAAAAGAGGACAAACACTAGAAGAGGAAGTCAGAACAACAGTAGGCAAAAAAATTGGCCATAAGATTGAAAAATGTGGTCTTTTCATTTCTGAGGAATTTCCTATGATTGCAGGCTCACCTGATGGCATATATAATAAAAGTACTTTGGTGGAAATTAAATGTCCAATAAGTGCAAAAACAATTAAAAACTACATAAAGGATGGTGTTGTGACAAAAAAATATTTTGCACAAGTGCAAATGCAAATGTTCTGTGCAAAAGTATACAAAAGTATTTTTTGTGTTGCGAGCAGTGATTTTGAAAACTCAAATGATGTCAGCATTGTAGAGGTGCAGTATGATGAAAATTTTGTAAGGGAACTTTTGGACAATGTTGTTTCTTTTTGGAAAAATAATATATATACAATATTGTATGAAAGTACAAAAATATAAGTTTTTAAAATGTATGTAAATGTTTGACTTCTTCTTTGTATTTGACTGCTTTTTGTCCAAGGCTCTGCCCGCTACAATATTTATTCTTTCCTAAGTCCTTTTTTGGTATGAAAGGTATCATACATACTTTCTCATACTATACACCCATTTTATCTCAATTAGTTGAGTAGATAAGAGTGATAAACAAACAACCAGCGATACATTTTGATGACCAGTACAGTTAGGTATTACTTCCTGATGCAAGCAGAGTCCAGGCAATATGGTTACAGACAAGCAAATAAAGATTTAATAATATGTATGACTTTACATATTTTATTCACCATAATATATTTTTATTTACCCATGTCAAAACAATTTTTAAATTACATCGTCAGATTTTTTTTTTATTTTAGTTGTTTTCGCACAGACATATACTTACATACAAAGGGTTTGTATGTACCCTTTACATTTTACTAGCTGTTCCCGCGCACTTCGTTCGCGTTTTATATTATTATATTATGTGAACGAAGTAGCGGGCAAACTATAGCCTATGTCCATTTTCGGTACTTAAACTATCTCCATACCAAATTTCGTGTAAATCGGTTCAGCGGTTTAAGCGTGAAAAGATAACAGACAGACAGACTTTCACATTTATAATACTGGTATGGATTAATAATATTAGTATGTACAGAAAGTGAAATCAATAATGCAAATCGCTAGAATCAGGACAATAGATACTTACCTTATTTGGGTTATATAAATTAAATCAATCTGCTAGTCTACATTCATTCTTTTTTCTATATTATGTACATAGTAGAAAAATCATTTATTACCTACATGCATTGGAATGATTCTGTCTTTTGGATAATGGGATTTAAATGAAACTTTTTTGTAAATAGTAATTAAATTTATTTAATAAGAGAATCCTGTACATTAATTAGAGCGCATGCAGTAATAATACATTCATCAAGAAGGTGGACTAAGTTGATATTAACCACAGAATGTGGTTTTAAAATAGCAAACTCCCGGATTCTTCTGATCACCCTTTCCACATGAATCCTGAGGCTTGCTATTTCTTTTGTTTGACGTACCTCAGCTTTTGATAGTTTGGAACTACTAGCGACACTTGGAGGCCTCAGTAAAGTTATATTTTTTTTAGACAAATATGTTTCAATGTGCTTGAAACCTCTGTCAGCTAAGACACATGCATTTGATGGGAGAGTATCCAAAAACTTGGAGTGTTCCAATAAAGTTATATCTGTTACTCTCCCCCCATACCCAGCAGATATAAAACTTATTAGGCCATCTGGAGTACAAGCAACTAAATATTTTATTGTGTTGGCCTTTTTGTAATCAGACCAAGTGAGTGCTTGTTGGACAGCACTAGTTGGCTTCTGTATTTGTATCTCCAGACAATCTATTATACAACTTACCTTACTATACCTATGTCTAAATGCTATTGGTAAATTTAATTTTATTGAGTCTGGAGTAAACTGTTTAATAAAAGGTAACATGACATTACTGATTGGTTTTATGTTTGTTGAAAAAACTTTACTTGCTTGTGATAGAGACAAACCAAAGTCATCAGATATTTGTGAAAATGAGCTATTAAGCCTAATTTTTGTCAAACACAATAAAATGTTTGCTTCAGTTATGTTTGTCTGCTTTTGTATCAAATGTATTAATAAAGTTCCTTGGGGATGCCAATGTAAAGTCTTGGCTTATTTTTTATTTTTATGATAGTATTTTCCAAGTTTGCTATTTTATCTCTTTTGGCTTCTTCTGGCAAACTACTGTCTGATGTTGTGACTTTAATAGGAGAGAAATCTTGACTTGTCGATCCACTTACTGATGGAGTAAATGATAACTCACTATCAGACTTGTCTTCAAACAAGGTAGACAATTTCCTCCTTACTGGTCTTGTCATACCTGATGTACTGGGTGCATCCATACTAGTTATTTTAAAAAGTGGTGAAGTGGCAACAGACTTGCTTAATTTTAGTGGTGATGTAGTGCTGTGCCTCACTTTAAAATTAATTTGTGTGGCTCTGCTTCTGTAATGGACAGGTAAAGTTTGGACCGATTTGTATTTCATAGTGGGTACTATATGCACTTGAACTTCCTTATCAGTCTTTTCCAATTTCTCCATGACATCTAGAAACAATAAATATCATAATCTATAGAAATATTTTTAATGTAAACATATGGTTTATTTTTTCTTAAATTTTCGCGCTTTGAACACATAATTATGTAAATATAAAGGACTTAGCACCCTCATGACACCGCAGTACTCCAGTTTGGCTGAGACCAACTGGCTGGATGCAACTCCATCGAAACACCAGCGTAATAAAATAATTAAAAGGTTCATGCTAAGTCCTGTATATTTACATCATTATTATATGGTTTGTTACAATATTTAAGCAATTTGATAAATACTGCAATGTGATAAATGCTGAACTTACATGAAGTAAATAAAGTGCTCTCCGCTGTTTGGTTGGGATTTACAGAGTCTGCTTGATAAGATGTAGATGGTAGGACTTCTTGTCCCTCTTCTAAAACTGAAATTACAAAAATATAAGTTCTGAACTAAATATATTGCCTATTTTGTGATAATATATTGTAAAGCCTTTGTTACAACAACTGTGATCAAAAGATACTTACATGGTGTTGCTAAAGCAGGCGGTACACTTGCGGCAGTGCTCTCCACTTCCTTACTAGCACTTGCAATGGGTATGTGACTGAACTTAGATGGAACAGAGTTTAATTTCATTCTTATCTTCTTTACTGAGCCCATTAATTTGTACTGCATGTAGTTCTCCATATCTTGTTGCAGCTAAAAACATGCAAATAATTATTGTAGTCTAAATAATAATGAAGATACCCCACAACTGTTCAGAAGAAATAACTCAATGTCCCTGTTATATAGTGATAAATACTTACAAAATTCATAATAAAAAACTTGATCATTTTGTTTTAAAATGTACTTACATCGAAATGATCCTCACAAATATATAAATGAGATTTTTCAGAGTATTTTGTAGGATCTTGTCCCGCGAGTTCTAACCAAACATATCTCACAGAAACATCGTTCGGAATAGTAATAAATAACTTTTCTGGAGTCTTCAATGTCGAATTCTTACAATTTAACGCAACACACCAACGATACGGGTTATAGAAACTCATCTTTTTATATAAATAAAAACAACTCAACAAAGCCGACAAACTCAATATCGTGTCAATGACAAATGTCAATTTGAGGTTACAATATTTTAGTACTATTGACGTCACCAAAATGGCGGATGGTGTTTTGGCGCGTATATTTTACGACAAATTTTTAATATTTTTTTTTCGGCATAAATCGGTCATATTTTGCTGAAATAAAAATTATAATGAATTATCAGATATATACGAACATTTAAAAAAAAAATGAAGAAATTGGAGAATAGCCTATTAGATTATATTTCTAGTTCCTATCTTATACTTTACCAAAAGAGGTAACAGTGCGTGCAAGTGCCATTTTGTAACATAGGCCCACCCTTTATTCTTAATGGATATAATTACACTTCCTTCAAGCATTGTTGTAATTTATTAATATACATCTAATTCACTAGCTCCGAGATTTAACCGATGCGTTATCTAATATGAGTGGGTGTGAAAACGCTATTTTGAAACACGACGCCATTAAACTTCTGAAATGTTTGCATTTATACGTTTTGAACGCGTTGGCTTTTTTATTATGCATCGCAGATAAAATTACATTTCACTAGCTACTAGTTTTTAATAGATGTTACTAGGCCTTTAGTGATTAGGTTTTCCGTTATACTTAATGGACTGTTTAAGTAACGATTATTTATCTTTCGAATCCCTTTTAAAAATAATGAAATTTTGAATTTCGAATCCCTATTCAAATAATGAAATTTTGATTTTCGAATAGGAAATTCGAAATTCAGACAATGGATTTGAGATTTCTTAGCGAATTATTGGTTGACGTCATGTGACGAGAAGTCAAATATCGACGCTCATGACGTAATAGTCGAGATGCAAGAGTTGAGGATTCAATTTTTAGCTAACTGTGTTTTGGTATCTTCCTTGTTTATGACTTCCACAGCACAAGTTAGGGTCCAGATTTTGTCAGGTAAGTGATGTTAATGTTTTCTCTGTTATTTATCCATACAGGCCATTGACTCGAGGGATTTCACCGTCGCTGGCGCACATGTACTTGGAGTTGCCGGCAGATAGCCGCCAGTTGTACGTGCCGCACTCGCACCAGTGGGCGGACGCGCCTGCGCTTCACTTCCATTCGACCGGTATGTACCCACGAGTAGGTACAGTTTAAAGTCAAAGTCAAAAATATATATAATTAAAATTTTGAAATCGTGAAATAAATGAAAAATTTCTGCACCGCCATATTATTTATATTATGATTTGTCTAATGATTAACTGGGGAATAATGACAGTTAGCATGAAGTCCGCCATTTGTATATTTTGTTTAATTTTGTGCATTGAAGTTTGACAAGATAAAGTAAAAATTATTTTTCTGTGAATACAGATTTACTATTATAATATTCGAATGACCGATGACCCTGACAACCTTACGCGATTATAAGAGTCATATAGAAATAAATAGTGCCAGCACCATACGGGTCTTAAAACTAAGTTTACATTAGATTTATTACGTGACTCACCAGAAAAAAACTTGCAAGAAAAACTGATGCTGATAAAGGTTCCATTAACCTAGTGGTTAGTCATAATAAAACTACTCATTTAACGGTTTTCCATTTTTTGTTCGACATTTCGGTTACTTTATGGCAACTGTTCTTAAGATTGTTTGGTGTTATGGGACCGCTACTTAACCAATTGACGTGTGTGTCGCATTGGTACGATGCTGTACGTTCGTTGCATATCCGAAATTCAATTGTTTAGCAAATATAATGGTTTATTTGTTTTAGATTCACTGCTCTTTAACGAGGTAACAGACGAAGATGTCAACGACGCTGAAGGATATTTTGACATGCAATGCAATCAGGTAATTTAGCCAATCTTCTGGTAGGTAGTTTAGTCAAAACTGTTCTCATACTCTGGCGGGCTCGATGGCGCAGATGGTAGTGATCCTGTCTTGTGCGCCAAAGATCGTGGGTTCTCGATCCCCACTCAGTACAAATATTTATATGATGATGTGTACGTTTGTTCTGTGTCTGGGTGTGAAATATATGTATTTAAAGTATGTTTGTGATTCTTATGTTGTCTAATATCCATAACACAAGACTTATCACGGAACCAGATCAATGCATGAGATGTTGTGGAAATTTATTATAACTCTGTTTATTTGTTTATAATATTACTAACTGACGCCGAAACTTCTAGTAGTCTTTTTTCTTCTCTGATGTCCCTTCTAACCGATGGCGCAGGTGGTAGTGATCTTATCTTATGTGCTAAGGGTAGTGGGGTCGGTCCCCACACAAGACAAACATTTATATGACGATATTTGTGTTTGTCCTGTGCCTGGGTGTTAAAAATATGTATAGAGTATTATAAAATTAATAAATTCCTCTTTTGTTTGATATCATTATCACAATTGTTTTGAGTGACTTACCACGGATTCAGATCAATGTATAAAATGTTGTGTGAATATTATTATTATAATATATATAAAATTGTTTGTATGTCTTATAAGCTGTCCTTAAATATATGAGTAAATATACTTGTAAAATAAATTTGCAGGTGTTCATCGGAATGGTGACGATGCAGTATCAGGCGCAAAGTGACATGGTGGAGCTAATCGAGCGGCTGGAGCGCGCGTGCATTCGCTTCGTGCACTTCAGCAAGGAGAACGAGCTGCGTTCGCGTGTCTTCAGCGAGAAGATGGGGCTGGAATCTGGTTGGAACTGCCATATCTCGCTCATGAGCGACGACGTTCTCAGGTACCGGCACCTCGAATAGGTATATAGGAAATGGGAGATCTGATTGCGCGGTTGTAGCTCGTCTTCAGCGAGAAGATAGTCCTTGAATCTGGTTGGAACTGCCATATCTCGCTCATGAGCGACGACGCTCTCAGGTAGCAGCCCCTCGAATAGGTATTTAGGAAACAGGAGATCTGATTTCGCGATTGAAGCTCGTCTTCAGCGAGGAGATAGTCCTTGAATCCTGCTGGATCTGCTATGATTCGCTCTTGAGTAAAGACGCACACGTGGAATGGTGGAGCTGATCGAGCAGTGGATATAAAAGGGCCTCTAAGTAATAATAATAATAACTTTATTCAACAACAAAAGGTAACTTAAACTAAAATACATTTTGATACTTAGGTACCTAAACTAGGTCTAGCCTGTTCTTATAGGCACCTATAAGTACACTGCTCATAAGCGGTGAGGTATCGTCAGGTATCTCACATTTAGCTACCATAAGCGTAATAGTGGAGCTGATCGAGCGATTGAGCGTTTTTAACCTGAATCACCTCAGTTTAAACGGAATATTAAAATAAAATAATGACGTAAAACAAAGGTTTTAAATAACATTTAGCGGGACGATCAATAACTTGGTTGATTGGACATAACTTCAAATGTTATATGGAGTCAGTATATGACAAACGAAATGTACTGACTTTGACTCTTCTCTATATATGTATGTATTGTATTGTATGTTCAATACAAACTGAATGATTTCTCTGTTATAAATACAAAGATATTTAAATACTATTTCACGTGGGCCAAAATTATCCCACTAGGCCAAAGCAATCCGTATTTCGTGTGTACATAATTTGAAACAGTTTTAAAAATGTGTTTAAAGTTTGATCGCGCTAACCAAAGGCCTACTAACCAGATTAAAATATATATTTCATCTTTAGCCCAATTATTAAGACACATTATATTTAAAAAAAGCTACACTAATGCAATTGACGGGAAATGGGTATCTCCGAAATCACTCGCCGATTCCACACAAGCACGTCATGGGCAAAAGCTAGTATAATTCATGCGCATTGAAAACTAAGGTCATTAATCCGAGAATAAATTTCGGAATCAAGTGGTTGTATTTATGACTTATGATGAGTATGTGGTATAAATAGATGTTGATTGCATTGAATACTATATATCTGTTATATATTTGATTGAAAACTATTTATAATTGAAGGTTTTATTGGATTTCTGATAAACACAGACCTGACTAGCGTCCAAGTTTACTTGACAGAATTACACCACACACTAGTACTCCTCTAGTTTCCAAAAATATTTTCTAGGTGTGTTTTTAACTTATAAGTGTTTTGTTTTTATAGATTTATCGATGTGTTTTTTTTATGAATCTGATTCTACTAAAATAACAATATATTTTGAACAAACTATTATATAACTTATTTTAGTATTTTAAAGAAATATTAGTAGAATCAGGTAAAGCCTAAATGAATTAGATGCTCCTATCCTAACTCTTATTATCTAGGCGAACGAGTAATATACAGGCAAATTTGAATTTATTGACGCTTTTTATTGTCATCATTACAATTGATTTTTGTGTAACCTAACAGAATGCAGTGGCAATTATCTATCAAGCAAGGCTTTAAAAACATTTGATTATTTTAACGACTCAAAACTAAATCACATTATTATTTATAATTCGATTAAATATTGCCAGACTTTCGTATGTCTTCTTAGTCTATTCTCTTATCAGTATAGCTAAAACGTTGTTTGTCGATAGAGACAATCGCCACTTATTCCCAACCTTGCAGAAGACGGAAATTACGCAATTCACAACACTAAAATAATAACAGCTTTCAAGTTCAATATACAGCCTGTTCTAGGCTGCTTAGAATACGCAGTGGTAGGTTGTAGCCGTCGCTGATGCCGCGTTTGTCGACAGCAAGAGCGCGTCGCCGCTGTCGTCGCAAACCTTGCCGCAGGCGGGCAAGGAGCGATCCGTCGCGTCGCATCTGACTAGGGCCATCGAAACCTATGACACGACCGCTCTCGGCTTTTACTTTAATAGGTTTGTCTTTCTGCTACCGCACGCCTAACAGTTCGTCTTGTGCCTGTCTGCTATGTTTCTGAAGTGACTGCCAATATTGTTCAATGAGATATTACTACGTTTTAATGAGATTATATGTTGTATTGTTTATTTCCTTTGAGATATGGTCAGTGCATTAAGCATTATTATGGTGTGATATACCCAGTGAACTCTCCCAGGGTATACTCCTAAGTATCATAGCTGATGGGAATTAAATAAGATAATGATGACCCAGTGTTATTTATAGTGAAATATATCTTTGATTTATATGTGTGTAATAAACTTAATGTAATATAATATTTGCAGTAATTTCTTTTAAAATCTCTATGATTATTATTTATTTATTTAGTCTTAACTTGTATATCTAACCTACGTAGCTTTCGACCCGTACAGCGAGTTTAACCCGGCTTTCTCTTACATTTGCTTATAAATTTTGATCGCATGATCACTGGGTTATGCACGATTACCACAGCAATTGCTACTTTATTTGGTGTTGTCAGCTTATGTCATAACTAAATTGCATGTAATTATGTAATGCTAATGTCAATCAAGTCAAGGTAAGTTGTCTTGGTAGATGTAGCAATACGCGGCTCCATTCCTCTGCTTAGCTTACACACTAACAAGCATCACTCATACAGTACATTATGTAACATGTCTCAATGTGGTAAAGCGAGCGAGCGAATATGTTTGAACAGCAACAACATGACGTCGTCGAAGGCGCTGTCTATGTCGGCGCCGGGGGCCATCAACCTCGAGCACACAACGGTGAAGTTCGACAACGAAATTAAAAAAGCCAGGCATTCTATCACTACGCATAGCGGATTCAAGGTATAATATTGAATTATATTTATGCGTTCATTTTTTTGTCCTATCATTAATACTCTTCGCAGCATATGCGATGAAAGACGTTTAATGGCTAATGGCTATTTTTTTACACCTTCGGTTGGTTTTCATAGGAAGTTTTATAGATTTCTATAGTAATCTAGCCTATGTTACTCAGTGATAATGAAGCTTTCTAATGAAAAAAGAATTATTAAATCGGTCCGGTACTTTTTGAGTTTAAACGTTACATACAAAAATACAATACTTTCCTCTTTATAATGTTAGTGTATCTACACTAATATTATAAAGAGGAAAGAGACTTAGCTTAAAAAAAACTAATTTTTAGTTAAATATTTAAAAAAATATATGTGCAATTTTTATGTATAATTAAGTCTACTTATATGTATTAAAACGTATTGTTGTATTTCATCGTAGATAGGAGGGGTAAAATCAGTGGCCCTAGTTAGGTCATAAGGGTAACGGACCTAAAAAGGTTAAGAATCACGGCCTTGAGGCAATCGGTCTCAGCAGTTACAGATTTAAACGTGATTTACGTCGAGCGTTCAAAGGCAGTTGAATAGTGGTTTTATTATGTAGATTCAAGGTGTTTTGTTATCAGGTTTAAGATTGTTATTAGATTCAAGAAACTTGAATTCCCTTGGAGAATGTTTTATAGACGATTTCTAAGTCATTTCGTAGGTACTGCGGCGATAGTTGAACGGCGGTTAGTATAGTTTTCGTACTAAAACTTTAATGTAGGCTCTATCGATAAAAAAAGAGGTCTTTTTTATAATCACTACCCCCTAACGACTAACCAGGCCCCTCGCCAAAGAAAACTCGAAGATGTATCTCCCCAGCCGGCTTGTTCTTTACGGTTAGCCAGTAACCAATCTTAACTACTTGAAGGTTCAATAGATCTATATCTACTTTTTTAATATGGGGCCTAGTATATTACTTACTACCTTAGTTGTGGTAAAAGGCGATTGAGGTACAAAAAACGATAGATGGCGATCCCACCAGCAAGAGAGTAGCAACATTCTCGTCGCGAAGCTAAGTTCTGCGTTTGCCACCACGCTTGCCCAGCGCGGCAATTATGGGCAAACTCTTTTCTCGTGGAAGCCTATCGTCAGCCATGGACGTTTTGCTGCTGCTATGATGACCAAAATTGAATATACGTAGAGATCTGACGGTATTCATACACAAATGTCGTTCCACAGCTCCAACGCGGGAGTATAGCGACATCGCACCCTTCCGCCGATTCACTTCTGGACGGCGAGGCTGAAGGGGCGGAATCCCCGGCGGATGCGTGCCGTTCGCTGTCCTGCCTCACCGATTCAACGGACCATTCGGCACCAGTCAACTTCGACATGAGCAACCGGGTCAGTACATGAGCGCATTAAAAATATCAAAGCTTGACTTCTCACCTAGAATTAGATGGTCTAACTATTCCCTTATAATGTTTGTATTGTTTAGGGTAACATTAAGCCCTCTGATAAGGTTTTTATTTAAGTTTTGGGATGGGAATAAACTATTAAAGTCCATTTACTGTTTCTAAGTACGCGCATTATATGGTGTATGGTACGGTATGTGGTAGAGCGGGGCGGGCATGGCGCCGCTGTCTTGTCTTGCCTATGCGCTATTGGTTCGTCAGTCTACCTTTGCTCTTCGAATTAAGTACAGGCTGCTTTCGTTTCCGAAGTATACTTACGAGAGTAAGAAGAGAATAAAAAAAAAATAAAAAGTTGTACAAACAGTAGTCTTCTCTTCATAGTGAGTTTTAGGCGCTGATAATGAAAATTTTCTTTATTTTGGTTCGGAGATTTATTGTTGAAAAACAGTCTTATATTACTTTTTTCAGAATTTGTAACTTATTATTTTCCTAAGATGCATGTATTGAATTTTATTATTGAGATAGATTAAATATTTTAGTTTTTTTATATTTATTAATAGTGTGTGGACTTTGTTTTGAGATATCTGCAATGAATAAGGTGTGTTGGTGCAACTGAGCCCCAAATCTTGATAAGATATTTTAAATATGATTTCACCAAGACATTATACAAACCTATTTAAATTTTTTAGGGTATACAGTGTGCTATCTTACGAAAAGCTCCTATCGAAGATGTAAATTTCGGCCTCAAATGTAATTTGTCATCAATGTTTAGTCCCAGATATTTCTTCCGACTGGATCGTTTAATCATATCATTTGATTGTGATATCCAGGCGAAGCTGCCGCGCGGCATCGAGAACATCCGTCCACACATCGAGCAGGTCGACAACGTGCCGTTGCTTGTTTCACTATTCACCGACTGCACTGCCAGCTCCGTGCGCCATATGATACAGATCATGCAGGTGTGTCTTACATTATATCACATCACACTGTAGCCAAGTAAACATGTTCACTTGTATCTGATCAACTGCATAACACCTCTGTTTCTATAAAGACGAAAGGAGGTGAGAGACGACCTACATTGAGTACTCGGTAATTAATGTGTCCTCGTAATCGGCCGAGTAACTCGTTTTAAATGCCGATGCAAACAAAAACATGTATAGCACTCTTCACTTGTTAATAGGTAATTTAATAAAGGTAAGTTATGGTGCAGAATCACCAAGCACTCTGCTCTTTGGTAACAATGGGTTCCTTTTCTCCTCATAAACGTTGCCAGCGTTCGATAATGGCTGGTAGCTATCGAAACTGTTGGTAGCAATGTAATATTTTTCTATTTTGTTATGTTGGTAACACTCCTCTCCGCACTGTCATGGCCGATATTGTGCAGTGTATAAAAAAAACGTCTGATTAAATAAATAAAAGTCTGCTTTAAGTTAAACTATTGTTTTACTTACATTTCTACAGGTTATGGGCCCAGGCACATAATCCTGAGAAAAAGTAAAACAATCAAAACTTTTTTTCGTCAAAAACCAAAAAGTGAAAATTGTCCGCGTGTGGTTGAGGTTAGAAACCGGCGGGAAGAAAAAAAATACTTGCGAGTGATTGAAGCAAGGTCGGGACGAACAGACAGGAAGATGGCGGACGACAATTCTTTGAAACTCCAAACGTACATAAAGCTCGAGGGAACATCCAATTGGAATATTTGGAAATTCCAAACCATCGTTTTGTTACGGAGTCAAGGCTTACTGGAAGTGACAGACGGAAGCAGGGTGAAACCGGAGGAGGCGGTTGAGAAGGCTTTATGGGAAAAGAAAGACGCGAAGGCTCAATCATGGCTTGTTACAAGAATGTCAGAAAGCGTGATGATGCATATCATAACATGTACTACGTCAGCCGAAATGTGGCGAAAACTTGCGAGCGTGTATGAGCAAAAATCTGAAACAAGTATACATATCGTACAACAACGCTTCTTCCAATACAAGTACGAGGAGGGCACGGCGATGTCTATGTTCTTATCTAAAATAGAGGAATTAAGAAACCAGCTCAAACAGATGGGAGAAGACATTTCAGAAAGATTCGTAATAACAAAAGTGCTAATGTCTCTTCCAGATGCCTATAAACATTTTGTGTCGGCGTGGGAGTCCGCGCCCGACGATAAACAAACGCTAGAAAATCTTGTCGCGAGATTACTGATTGAAGAAGAACGTATTAACGACAAGGAGCCGCAAAACTCGTCAGCATCAGCGTTTGTAGCTAAGAAAAACATTAAGTGCTATAAGTGCAATAAGCTGGGACACTATCAAAGTGAGTGTAATCAAAACAAGGGTTCGGGACATGACAATAGACCGGTTAAAAAGTGTTATTATTGTAAAAAAATGGGACATACTAAAAGTGAGTGCTACTTCAAGAAGAATCGGGAAAAAGACAGTACGAGTAATGCATTTATGGTGATGAACTCAAATAGTAACGTTCAAGAATCTAAGTGGTTAGTGGACTCAGGCGCTAGCCAACATATGTGCCGTGATCGTAACCTATTTGCAACATACTTAACGATGAACAATAAAACAGTGATAGTCGGAAATGGCGAGGAGATTAGTGCGCTCGGGTGTGGACAGGTGGCGGTACAGGTCTACAACGGCCGCGGATGGGTAAACACAACCATAGACAATGTACTCTTCGTTCCGAAATTGAAAACAAACTTGTTATCTGTCAAATGCGCTACAGAGAGGGGTTATGTTGTTAAAATGGACAATAACTTGTGTAAAATCTACAAAGGAAATACTGTGAGTGCCGTAGCGAGTCGTAACGGAGATATGTACTATATGGACGTGCGTTACAAATGTGAGATAGCGAACACTGTTGAAGTTAAAAGAGATGTCATATTTCTAGAAAAAGGTGAAAAACAGAAGGAACAATTAGTTATACTGGACACTACAATGGAGGAGAAGAAGGTCATTAGTCAAGAAGAAGCACAGACTGAAGAGGAAAAGGTAGAGGAGACCCTTAATATGTCTGGCGAAAGTGACAGTGTCTACTTACCGTGTTCCAGTGATGACGAATTCAGCGATGATGATAATGGAGAGATACAGACGCGTGAGAAGAGTACTCGAATTAGGAAACAGACTTCATTTTACAAGTGTCATCATGTCTATGTTGAGGGAAATGAACCGAAGACTTACCAAGATGCCATGCAACGGAAAGATGCGAGTAAATGGAAAGAAGCAATGCAGAGAGAATTGAATACCCTCAAAGAAAATAATACTTGGACTATTTGTGAAGAACCTGTAACTGATAAGACTGTAAGTAGTAGGTGGGTATTTAAAATCAAAAACTCTAATAGTAATGTAGAATATAAAGCGAGACTAGTGGCGAGAGGTTTTGAGCAGTGTGATACAATGGAACTATGTGATTTATATGCACCAGTAGCTAAATTGTCAACTTTCAGGTTATTTATTTGTATAGCAGCAAAATTAAACTTGCCGATCAGTCAAATGGATGTTACAGGTGCCTTCCTATATGGAGAAATTGATAAAAAAGTGTATTTAGAATTGCCTGAAGGTGCATATTGTGGTGATAAAAATATTGTTAGATTAAATAAATCTATATATGGGTTAAAAAAATCACCCAAATATTGGAATGACAAATTTAATTCAGTCATTATGAAACAAGGTTTTGTAAAATCAAAAAGTGATTCATGTCTGTACACAAAATGTGAAGGCGACGCCAGAACATATGTTTTACTGTATGTAGACGATTTATTAATATTTGGAAATAATCAAAAGCAGATTTGTGACCTTAAGTCATTATTAAATAATGAATTCAAAATGAAAGATTTGGGATTAGTTTCAAATTTCTTAGGTATTCATGTAAAACAAGATTTAGTTACAGGGATCACTGAACTTAATCAAAAGGAATATTTGGAAAGTGTATTGCAAAAATTTGATATGCAAAATTGTAAAGAAATATGTACACCAATGGATCTGAACTTTAACACTAAAATATTAGAAGATAACAATGATTCTGTGATTGATAAAAACATTGAAAATAAATGTAGAAAAATTATAGGTTGCTTGTCGTATGCTGTATTAGGAACAAGGCCTGATTTGTGTATTGCTGTGTCAATTCTGAGCAGATATCAAAATAATGCAAATAATGTTTTATTAACTGCCTTAAAAAGAGTGTTAAGATATGTAAAACATACAATAAATTACAAACTTGTCTACAAATGTAATAGCAACTTATTAGTGGGATACTGTGATGCAAATTGGGGAGGGGATTTGAAGGATAGAAGGTCGACAACTGGATACTGTTTTAAGTTCGCAGATTGCTTAATTTCATGGTCATCTAAAAAACAGGCCAGTGTCAGTCTATCTTCTACCGAGTCAGAGTATATAGCTATAAGTATGGCTACTAGCGAAGCATGTTGGTTGATTAATTTGCTTAAAGATTTTAATATTGTAAAAGTGTGTCCTGTCACAATATATTGTGACAATCAGAGTGCTATAATGGTAGCGAATACTGAAAGTGTCAAAAGATTAAAACATATTGATATCAGATATCATTTCATAAAAGAGTTGATTAAACGTGGAAAATTAATGTTAAGATATATTAAAACTGAAGACCAAACCGCAGATATGTTCACAAAAGCATTAAATAAAAATTTATTGTTAAGATTTATTAAAAACTGTGGTTTGTATGAATAAATATGTGACTGTAAGGGTGTATTACATTGAGAGGGGGTGTTGGTAGCAATGTAATATTTTTCTATTTTGTTATGTTGGTAACACTCCTCTCCGCACTGTCATGGCCGATATTGTGCAGTGTATAAAAAAAACGTCTGATTAAATAAATAAAAGTCTGCTTTAAGTTAAACTATTGTTTTACTTACATTTCTACAGAAACGAACCGGCAGTAAACTTCTTTTTAAGACCTCTCTGGTGCCAGAGAGTTTAATGAAGACATTAGGTCATCAAAATCGTCGGTCATTTGCGTTGTAGAATTATCTATTTGTATGGAAAAAATATTGTTAACATTGACTATATTTATACCTTTTGACTAATTAAAACTTCCTGTGATAGGTCTATTTGTATAAAGATAAAATTTATTTTATGGTTACTCCGAGCAATAAATATTAATTATAATGCCCTTTTATTCTGAATTGCTTGTGTTGTGGATGAGCTGTTAAAGGGTATCCCCCAATAATAGGGTACTAAGCGATCTGAGCAATAAATAGGTCATACATACAATTCTGCATCGCGCTCACAATGTCGGGACAGTTGCCCTGAAGTCTGACTACATATCTACGCGGAACAGTATATCTTTACGGAAACTTAGTTTACTTACTTACTTATTGAAAATTAAAAGCCTTGGTGTACACCCAAGGTACGGTCAATAGCCACTGCTCGGTTCTCCTTCTATTCCCTTCTAATATTTTTTTCCCCGCTAATTTGATCGAGACTTCTTTATTTTATATATCTTGTCCGTGAGGCACTTTTGTTATACTGAGAAGACGTATATGTCGGTCTTTGACTGCTTCGAGAAAACAAAATGTTACAGACTAATTTGGTCTGTTGACCCGTTCTAGCGTGAAAGAGTAACAAAAATACCATACAAACTTCGCGTTTGTAGTATTGGCATAGGATGGTTTATAAGTATACCATGAATCAATCAGATGAACGAACTTCGACGGTCAGTAATTCAATTGACGTAAGCAACATACGGGCAAACATTTTTGTATTTATTTATTTATGACTTTTATTAACACTTTCTAGTAAAAAAAGATTCAATTTCAATAATATTTGTTTAAAACAGCTTAAACATTATTAAAAATAGCTTTTCAAATAATAAAGTTAAAGGAAATTTGCCCATAATTACCGCAGTTCACAGCTTTCGCAACGGGGATGCTGCTGCCTATCCCCGCCCTGTGCATTTGAGCTACACTGTATCAGATGGATATACCGCCATCTGTCGGTTTTGGTACCTTAGTCACTTCTTACGACAAATGGTACAGGGGGAGGTACATTTCTACTTGCCGGTACCTAACGGCGATTAATGAATTAATTGTTTTTATTTTCTTTTTGTTATTCCTGTAAACCTGCACATTGTCCCTTGCGATATTTGAACCTATGACCGTCGTAATGTCATTTTTACAGGATTACGGTGAAGTCGTTTGCGTTATGGGCTCAGCCGCAAATTGCCTCAACATGGAAATCTTTATGCAAGCAGATGCCAGGTAATATTCCGCTTTCTTTGAACTTACCCTTTTCTTTTTAGTCTTATAAATATGTATGTATTTATATATTAAATATAAATGTAAATAAAATTGAAGTGTCTGTCTGTAATATTAGAATAACCGCTTTCTACTACATGCATATACGGTAAACTTATCAAAATATATTATTTTACAATTTTTGTCTGTGTCTGTTTGTTCCGTCTAATGTCTGGAATGGCTGGACCTATTTGGACGAGACTCTCATTGCCATGATAATTGTAGCAAAAACGGGCGAAAAATATACGTTTTGAGAAGAATATGCTGACCTAAGTCACTATTTCACAAGGACAAAGCCTTGGGCAATGTTAGTCTATATATATAAAAGGAGGAGTTGACTAACTGATATATCAACGTAGGGCCTAAACTATAAGCGTTAGGAACTTAAAATTTTCGTATAGGGGTTCCTGTCATAACATAAGGAAGCAATAAAAAAACATTTTTGAAAATTATTAAAGCTTTGCCGTTTTTCAAGTTATTCAAATGATTTTCAGTATAAAAGTCCTTTTTTAAATTAACCTTTAAAAAGGGTTTTTTTTAAATTAACCTTTAAAAAAGGTTTTTTTTAAATTAACCTTTAAATTTTGTAGCTACATTTACCCCGTGCGCAAAATAAGAATTAGAATGAAAGTTCTTCAATTTAATGCGGGTCGCTGCTAATTAATCATATTAAGTAAAATCGTCGACAAATAAACATACGGTATGCGTGATTGTAAACGTCGTCGCAGCCTATAGAGGCTCGAATCATCACCAGGATATATTTAACTAATTCACATATCATTACCTCATCTTATTACCTGATATGTTACATTACTAAGTAATTCCTGAGTGAGGTTTAAAGACGACCTTTGTATGAGGTTTCCTCTGGTTAGTTTTAAAATTCACTTTACATTTAAGTGTACTTACAGAAACAGATTAACATAACATACAAATCTGTTCAAATTTCCAGATAATTTTGAACTCAATAGCTCGCGTTTAAAGATTAATGTCGATTGAGAAGTTTTGACATATTTGTGTTGGTTCATCTATTCCTATGTGTATTTTATAATATTTGAATTTTCTTGTGACAGCATCGCAGTAGAGCCATTGTATCCGGTGCTATGTCAGAAGATGCCGCCATACCAGGTTCCCGAAAAGTGTATAGGGCCAATAGACTTGGCGAGAGCGCTCAACTCAGTACCTTGTTCTCTGTCGGTAAGGTCGATTTCAGTTCGTAATCAATCACAAGTATATGGTATTAAATAATAATTTAATTGCAATATATATTAAAATCCATTGTTGATATTTTCACGCTGCTAATGAAGTTACAAAATAAATGGCAAAACCAACCGTTTACACAATATTGTAGCAAAAAGGTAAGCTTAGAAAATAAATGAAGTTGTGATAAAAAATATTGTACAGTATAATCCGTTTATTATGACCGCGCTTGACCAAGAGCTTAGTATGAAGTAAGTATGTGTAAAGTTTGGTTTTCATACAAGATGTTTAACAGTATGTAGTCGGATATAATGACTTCACTTGTGCCGGATATATCGACTTGTCCCTTATGACCTATTTCAAGAAACGATTTCCGGTTATAGTAAATGACTTGCTGTAATTTTCCATTTGAGTTCATTCCATTTGATATTGATTATACCTCTCTCTTTGCGACTACGTTAATAATAATACTAATAATAAATTATTTATTTTACTCTCCACAAAACGAGCCTTTACCGTCTTAGCGTAACCGACAAAACCCAAATTTTACAGGAAAAGGATTTTTATAAATATTATTAAGCAATTAAATTTTAGCAATTGCTATAACTTTATACCAATTTTTTTTTTGAGGGAAACGTCGACTGGGATAATATGTCCGTTACGGCTTTAAATACAAGTTACGATAAAAAAAAA
This sequence comes from Heortia vitessoides, assembly GCA_020976665.1. Lineage (NCBI taxonomy): Eukaryota > Metazoa > Arthropoda > Insecta > Lepidoptera > Crambidae > Heortia > Heortia vitessoides. The sequence continues at coordinate 4,081,898 of JACJUM010004390.1, forward strand.
AGCATTTTCAACAAAAGTGTCGCTTACGATAATTTGGCGGTAAGGGCTCGAAATGATAACATGTAATAAAGTAATGTAACGTTGGACGAACGCGTGCATCATTTTGTCGATTTATTTTTCATTATTCACATACGCTTTGTAATGTGTTTTTTAAACTAAATACCTAACAAAAATACAAAGCTGCTCTTACATATGTTTTCAGTCTTTGCTTTATTCGACCTCCGCTTAATGTGACGAGTTTCTCACTTCCCTTCAATGTTATTATAAGCGGATTCTACTGTATTTCTAGTAAGTTACTACATAGCAATATAAAAAAAAAAGTAACGGTTTCTCTTTTCTTCATGCGAACAATTTTCGTTACTATTCTACATCCTTAAAGCTATAAATAAATGAACACAACATCTCACGTCTTTCTCCGTGATAAGTCGCTTAAGGCAAGTGTTACAGATATTAGATAATTGTTTGTTAACACTACCGAATGCGCCATCGGGCCCATCACAACATATCGCACCTCTTGATGAAGACGGAAACAACTTAAAATTATAATATTATGTCGAACTTCTAAAGTTGACGTAAATGATTGCATTAGGGTCCACGTTTCGCATACTTGTTCGGAAAGAAAACTTTTCCGAACATGTTGTTGAAATATTTCTAAAATAATTCGACATTTTTTTTATTTGCGTATAATTGCCGATGTTTCTATAATTGTGAGAAATATACTAATTTTGAGTTGATGCAGTCTTCTATGGGAGCGATATACAGATTATGTGTATATTTCATTTTCCTCTTTATAGAGCGAGCGCGACGCAGACGTGTCTCTATTCACCCTGATCACAATGTCGCGCCACTTTATGATGTGCCTTTGGAACTGCACGCAGTTTTGGATTTGTAGCGTCTGTTTCCTCGCTCTCTTGCAGGTAAAGTGCACACACAAAACAATATAGTAGAATAGTAGCAATGCATAAGTAATAGCTCTTTAGTGGCATAGCAAAAGTCGGTGATCAAAATCTTCAATTCTATACTAATGACGGAATATAGAAATAAGTTTAATAGAATATGTGAAACAGCGAACTTAGGCTTGATGATTTTAATAGCACTGTAAAATTATTGATTAAATAAAATAAATTAAGTACGTGAATTCGGGTAACATCAAACTATTAGGGTAACTTTGAATCAACGTTTTTCTTTAAAACGAATACAGCCGAGATTAAGGTTTTTATCGATTGCAAGAAATATCTTCATGGTGAATCTTAACCAATATTTAAAAAATTAACATATTTATTCTGTAAAAAGGACAGATCAAAGTTACCCGGATAGTTCAATGTTACCAGGATTACTCGTTCGTCTCCATAACTCGAATGTAATATGTGGCACTCTAAAATATAATATGTGGCACGCCGATAATAACGAGCTCGTCAGTATTGTTCAAGAATAGATAATTTGTAACTAATTTGTTGTAAAAAATAGTACTTCTTGGTTGAATTGTAACTAATTTAGGTCTCAATTTTGTAAGTAAACATCCACACGTGAAAGGTTGCTGTTCTGTACATCTTAGAATAAAAAATATACAATCCTTGCGTAAAAGTATAACATACATTATTATACACTCGTCCTAACACACTTTCGTTTTTATAATATTAGAAAGATGAATGCTCGTTCAGAAAATATGTGTGTCTACAGGTGGGGTCCCTGTGCGGACTTCTACCGCTCGCCTTGAGCGTGGGCGGTGTGTTATGGGCGAGCTGCGTGTGTGTGCCGCTGCTGGCGGCGCCGCTGGCGTGCGTGCCCGTCACGCCCGCCGTCATGCAGCGCGCCGCCACCCGGCCGCACCTCGCGCTCTGTCCGCAGGTAACGTCGGTGTGTACATCACACCACTGGGGTGTCGCTGGCGCGCGTGCAACTCTTTCAAGGCGTTTAACTTTGGTATTATCGATTGCGTGTTCCATACATCAGTCACCCGGCATAATTTGCATTCAAGCAACAAAATCACTGAATTAATTTATCCCCTAACAGATGGCGTTGTTCGTGTTCTGGTGCTACGCGTGCAAGTTCCTACCCGCCGCCATCTCCATCCTCGTACTGTACGGGTTTACTTTACGCGCGTTCTGCGAACAAATCGCGGCGGCGACCAACGTAACCTCCTGCTGGATAGTGTACCCGGTGAACGTGGGCGAGCGGCCCTGGGTGGACGACCTGTCGCAGCGCAGCTGGCACGGCTGGGGCGACGACTTCTACGACGGGTTGTACCTCGCGCAGCATATCATGCTAGCTCTCACCACCTTGCATTTAAGTAAGTTGATATTAATTTATAGGCGAATAAGGATGATGAGTAGATTCATACTTATAATTTTAAATTTTCATGTACAGCGCCTTGAGCTGTGAGGTCACTTTCTTTCTCTATGAACTTAGATCAGATTTAAAAGCATTATAATGCCGTTATCACTGTATTGTGTTTGCTTCGATATTAAAGGAAACATAATATCAATGAATATTTGTTTTCAGTTGTAATATCCCTGTCTTTCGTGCATCGGCAATATTCCATTTGGCAGAGAAGTTTTTGGACAAATAAAGTATGGTCGGGGAGTGTAGTTATTTTGTAAGTATATTTGTTAAGTAGAGATCTGATTCCTATATATCGTCAATGGCAGTGCAATACCGCGTAAGTAGCAGTTGCAAGTATATTTGAAAATTAAATTAGAAAAGCTGTAAACATGGTTTTGAAGTATCAGTGTCGATATTTAACGTTACAAGTTTTTTGCTGACATGTTAGGGACTGTAGATGACATGGCATTTGGAAAGTTACTGAATAGCTATATCCGAGAAAAAAGAAACAAATTGAGAAATGTGCCTAAACATATAGCAATGATGGCGCGAATATTTATATAAAAATGGGTTATACTATCTCGCGGAGAGCACATAAATTATTTTTACACCCTTTATATTAACTTGTTACAGTTGTGTGTATGTTTGTAACCGACTAATTCGAAGTCATTTTTGAATATCAAGAATCGATTTTGATAAGATTATCTCATTGTCCTGATTAGGATCCTCGGAATAAAATAAATTTTAATTTAATAAAATATATTAATAATTAATTTATTAAATAATAATCAAAAAAATATATTTAGATAAATAATGGCTTTCAGTGGTTGTAAGTACCGCACTTGGTAATTCTCACAGTTATTATTTGGCACGTGCCGCCACACCTTCCATAATAGACGATATAATAAAAAATATATTTACCTATGTAGACGAGCCCTACGGCGCTATTTGGAAGTGGTCCTATATTGTGCGTCAAAGGTCATGGCGTGGACTTGATCCCCTCCCAAGACAATTATTTATATGATGAATTTTTTGTGTTTTATTATTATATGTCTGGGTTTGTAATTCAGTTTTATATTAGTGATTCCTCTGTTGCCTGATGTCCGTAACACAAATCTACAGAGACGTTTTAAGCAACTTGCCTCGAAGTCAGGTCAACAAAATGTGATGTTGTGTGAATTTATAAAAGAAAGTTATATTCAGATATCTGATTTCTAGTAATATATAACTTTTATTTCTTTTGCGCACATGACCTAGATGTCTACCTACTTTCCTATAAAGTATCCCTATAACTATCCGCTAACGGCAGTGTCTATAAACGGCGACTCTGAAATACTTATTTTCTTTAGATAGTAGTAATTTTCTTTTAGAAATTAATAATTGCAACTTCAAATTTAATGCAGGTGTGTGTTAAATATACCTGCAAGACTTTAGACATGTTATCCTCAGTGAAAGTCACTTAGGAATGAAAGGTATATGAATTCTTTGAACACACTATTTTCATACAATGCTGGAACAAAAGTGGGTCCAATTTATCCGGTAACCGTAACCGCACGGGTTCACAGAGCTGTGGCGCAGTGCGTGTTCAGCGCGGCGATGGCGAGCGCGCGCTACGGGCGCTGCGAGCGCTGGGCGGTGTGCGCGCTGCGGTTCCGGCCGCCCGCGCCGCTCGCCGCCGCCTACGCCGCCAGCCCGCTCGCCGTCTTCTTGCTCAACGAGTTCATCAAGTGGCAGGAGATCAAGTAGGTCCATCCGCTACTTCCGCACGTTTGTCTCTCGCGCCGGCGATAAAGCTCTCGGGCCCGATAGCACATTCGGTATTGTCCCGGACATATACGCCGAGGGTTCTGGGTTCGATCCCCACCCAGAACAAACATGATAAGTATTTGTGTTTGTTCTATGTCTAGGAGTTAAATATGGTTAAATGTTATATTTGTGATATCTGTTATCCGAGTTACCGAGTAAACTTAAGTGACTTATCTTCTAGTCAGGTGAATTTATCAAATGTTGTGTGAATTTGTTATTATTAAGAAACGTCCGATATATGCCCGTGTGGAAGAACACCGCCGGTAAAAAGTATCTCGCGGCTATTGAATATAAGTACTCGTCTAACTATATTGGTAGTCAAAGCACTCGACTGGTTACCAGTTCTACTGTCATGTTGGCCGTCCTTGCTGGCAAAACGAATCATGAATAAGCATTTCCTGATGTGTAGGTTCTCTTTTGCTTTCACGCGATGAAAATGTAGACTAATTCATCTAGCATCTCTACTTCGTGGATATTTTAAAACGGACTCTGTTGTTCTCATAGATTGTAAGATAAGATGCCAGATGAGAACAAGGCGTCGTTAACGGCGACACATGTACTTAAGTCGATAGAGAGATATTCGTCCGAAACAGTGTAAAATCACATTGGCGGGGATCGGCATGTCAGTCGCGAAGTTACGGTCTACCATTTCCACTATGCTCGCCAATTTTAGGCAAAATGCCCTCTTTCTCCGGGAGGCCTATGTTCAACAGTGGACGTCTAATGGCTGATATGACATAAGGTAGGGTATCTCACGTTTGGTGCTTTGTGCGCTCAGAGCACCTAATCTACACAAATATGTCAAAATTTGCAAAGCACCGTTAATCTTTCAGTATAATTGAGATAAAAATTTATTGTGAGATTTTGACAGATTTGTGTAGATTCACCTGTTGCTTTGACATTATTAACATCATTATTACAACGATTCGAAGTCCACTGCTGGACATAGGCCTCCCCAAGGAAGGCGGAATTTTATCGATAGTAGCATCGCTGGGCAAGTGTGTAGGCAATCGCAGAGTGCAGCATGTACAAAACAAATATAATAATAAAAACATTTCGAATGTTATTTTGACAGGCCCGGTGGCGCAGAGGCAGTGATCCTTTATTGTGCGCCAGAAGGCGTGGGTTCGATCCCACCCTGGACAAATATTTATATGATATTTGTGTGTGTTCTGTGTCTGGGTGTTAAATATATGTATTTAAGTAGTATATTTGTGATTCCTCTGTTGTCTGGAGTCCGTAACACATGCTTTAAGCGACTTACCACGGAGTCAGTTCAGTGAGTATGAGATGCAGTGGGATTATTATCATCAAATTGCTAGCATGTGTTCTTTAGAACTGAGATGTGGTAAATGCGCGCGCAGACATTCCTGTAGTTTATTTGCTTTTGTATTTTTCTTTTTGTCATATGTTGTTATATGCCTGGAAGTTAAGACTATACTTTCAAATAACTTACACATAATGTGCTTACTAATGAGAGAGAAAACCTTTAAATAAAAAATCGCATCAAAACTGAATACAAAAATTAATTCATACAATATAAGTATAAAAATAAATATCAAACTTAGGGTACATTAAATGTTCTACATTAACATGCTAGAACTATCAACCATTAAGTGATTCAGCTTTTAGATGAATAATTTTAAAAACATTTTTTTGGGTCTGGGTTAGTCTATTCTCATGACATTGGTTAGTCTACAGTAGTTTATGGAGTAAATACTACAACTGAAACTGTTCTTCTGTTTCAAAAGAGATGGCAATGAGCCTTAGAAAATTATATTTCGATCAGTTTTCCGAGTACTGTAATTTAAAGTCAAAATATAATAGTTTTATAGAGCCTGTTTGGTACTCAAGAAAATTAAAAATGTCGCGGTTTGATATATAGGACCTGCATACTGAATTTCGTTTTAGTAATTTCGCTCAGTCAGAGTATAGTGTATGTAACATAAACATTGCAGCTTTCATTTACATTGATTTTCTCTTTTTAAGAGCTGACGGCCGCAACCAAAGAAGAGCAAGATTGGACTTTGGAACCAAACTGGGAATGAATTCACCATTTTGATTGAAACTGATACTTCTAGTCAATTACACTTTAGTAAAATTTTTGATAATTTTAAGAGAAGAAACAAACAGCCATTGAAGATTTTATTTTTAAGAGAAAGTGTGACACTGTACTTATAATGTACGCAACTATTTTGTACTTACTTTATTTATGAAGACTCCGTTATTAAATACATCAAAGTTTTAAAGAAATGTTTATATTCCTGTTTATTTTGTTCCAACATACCCACTAAAAATTAAATACCATTTGAAAACAATATTTTATTTACGCTAATTAATTTGTGATGTACATAGTCATTTACATATAGTTTATATTGCCAATATTCTCTTTTGTTAAGTTCATAAAAGTCATACCCAAGACTGACATGTTTAGTATATCTATACTAAACAAATTCAGCATTGTTCCATCACAATTTCACATAATTAACTTTGCAATTACATGTATATTTGCACTTAATTACTTGTTTTAGTAAAAAATTAACATTATATGATGTGGTTCATCTTTAAGTGTAGGTTGGTATAAAATTGTAATGGTAATGATACAGTTTGCTGAATGTATTACTTACATACATAAATTAATTATTTGTTAATAACAATTTTAACATAATTCTTTCCAGTGACAATCTACTTTATTGTTAGTAATCACTAAACACTTGTACTTAAAGGTACTTAAAATATCAAATCCTTTTACTAGGAGTCCTCAGGTAAGTCTAATATTTCTTGAACAAAGGAAGCTACATCAGTCTCTTTTTGACTATGATCTTGACAGAACTGGTGAGACAATAATGCATCATAGTTAGGTCTCTTTTTGTAGTCTTTTTGCAGACATTGCACTATCAAGTCCTCAAATTCAGCTGAGAATTGTCCACTCGGTAATCTTGGTGGATCATCTTTAACTACTTGTTTCAGCTGCTCAAATGGAGTGCCCCAAGAACTGTATGGAAATTTCCCAGTGGCAAGTTCTATCATAGATATACCTAGTGACCAGACATCACTCCGAATGTCATATTGTCCTGGATTACCAGACGGGTCAATCCTTTCAGGAGCCATGTATGGCTTACAACCTGCATCTATGGTTTTGGCAACAGAATCAACAAGGTTACCAGAAATACCAAAGTCACACATTTTTACTTCACCTTTTCGGTTTATTAAAATATTTGATGGTTTGACATCTCTATGTATAACTTTCAACTTAGAGTGTAAGTAATGTAATGCACTTACAACAGAAAAGGCAATTTTTCCTAGAATATTCTCTGGAATAATTTGATTGTTTTTGTAGACTTTAGTGTAAAACTTGTCAAGACTCATGTCCATGACTTCCATGCAGATCCAAACATCACCTTCTCTGAACATTGCTCCATAAAAGTGTACTGTATAAGGACAGGCACTAGCTCTCATCGATACATCCAAGTCCATCAGTATACGCTTCAGCTCAAGAGACTGATTATTGAATGTGATCCTCTGAAACAATAATCAATAATAAATTACAAGAGAACAGCTTTCTGCCTGTGACTTTACTGTATATCTGCTTATCTGTATATCTTATCTTATCTGTATGTCTGCTTTACTGTATATCTCATCCCTTAGGAACTCTTACTATTATTTCTATACCGTTCTATGGCAGCTAAACCGTGCATAAAGTTGTGTTGATTTATAGAGAAAAATATAACTAACAGAACTATCCCACTGGAAAATGTTATTATAAAAAGTAGCTGTTGTTAACACAAAGCTAGACTAAAGATTATAGTATCGAGTTGTGAGAACTGCCCATAAAAACAAAAGTATTGAATTGTGAAAACTGCCCATAAAAACAAAAGTATTGAGTTGTGAAAACTGCCCATAAAAACATCTACATCTAATCAATATAGACTATCAATAGTCCCTGTGCTAAATTTCATCCCTAACTATTCAGCCATTCCAGTGTGAAAGATTAACAAGCATCCGTACTCCCTCATGTTAATAATATTAGTATAGATTGTCAATGAATACAAATACTTACACAGATAGTACATATATGCATTTTTTCATCACTACACAGACTATTAGAATTATTAATATATTTATAAGTACTGTTGTTATAAACAACTTTAATAAAAGATAGTCCTTTTCATAGATCACACATCTTCTGCAGATCAGCTGATATATTTTAATATATCTTGTTGGACTAATGATAATAATATATAAATATGTGTGTTTGCATTTTTATGAAAAATAATTACTGTTAACACATACCTTAACTGCCATAATAGTGTCACTTGGTTTATGGTGCATTTTTTCCACAATTCCGTATGCCCCACGACCCAGGTCACAAATTTTGACAAGATCATCAGCATGCACAGTAAATGTTTTGTCATCAATAGTAATCGTAGTCTGTTTATCCAAGTTCCTCGGAGGAGTCCTGACGAATAATATGTACAAATTACATAATTCTTACGGCGCTACAACTTCTTTAAGTAAACGAAGCTGAGACGGATTAATTACAAGATATTTTCCTTTCACTGTTAGTACGGCGCAACTTACACGTTCGCTGGCTGTTCCTGAGGCTTAAAATTAAAGCCTGGTGGCGGCGGTTTTCTTCGTCCAGACATATTTATATAGTATAAAACCAAACCAAAACCCAAGATTCCTTGACGCTACCCAATCCTTACAACTCTCAAGACTCGTAGAGTCCGTGGGTAATATCTCTTAAATGCACACTTTCATTTCTATAGATAATTTTGATGTGATTATCTATTTACTTTTTCAAAATCTGTGCTTGGCTTTTTTACTTTAAATTTATTAAAATTTACTCCTACGAACAGCTAAAGAAGGTAGCTAGTTTGACAGTTTGTTTTTTTTCGCACTCTGGTATAGTGTTGTTAATGATAGCCGAGTATTTAAAACAAAATATAAAATCTAAAATACATAGTCGTAATAAATATGGTACATTTAATTTAGTGACGCTGCTGGACTGTTTGCAAATTGTCTTTCGATCCGAACATTTATTTTCTCCCTATCTCTCTCTCGTGAAGTAGGGTCAATTGTTTTAATAAATTGTACATATTCAGGTATTGTATAGGTGAACAACTATGATGTTGACTCTTCGGCATGTGGCCGGTTCTCTATGTGTATAATGCTGCTTACAAACTACATGAGCGGCAATATCACAATAAATTAAATTCAAGTATCAAAAGATATGCTTATAAAGGCAACATACTTATGTTTATAGGACGTTTGTAACATTTTCTCTTTTAAGATTAAGTTAAAAAAGTAACAAGACAATGATTGGATACAGTAATTATGTATTTATTTCAAGAAATATAAAATGATGATATTTACAATAAAACTTATAAATTAAGAATTTAATCTTATCATTTACTAGAAAATTTTATAGCTCTAACTGCACGCTTAGCTTTTTTTGTAGCCTCTTCTTTCATCCTATGCATCTTTTCTTTTTCAGCTAATCCTACGACAATATCGTGTTTCAATGCATTTTTAATAGACGCCTTAGCAAAAAGTTTATTTAAAACATAATCATCATCGTCCCGCATTTCCTCTTTCTCATGTTTATGCTTTTTCCTTTTTACTTTCTCTACGGCTATCAAATTGTCAATTTTGGGTTGAGATAAAAATGCAATGTCTCTTTTTCTTTTTTTTTTGTTCTCTGTTTTAACACTTTTTTTTTCTTGGGATTCTGTTCCTTTAATTAGAAAAGACTGAGATTCTGCATTACCATCGATTTTAGATTTACTCTTATCATTACTCTCTAAATTAATTGTTCCTTGATCATCAATATTGTCATTTTTACTTAAAACCTTCTTAATTAATTCTTCTTCATAATCTTCTTTCACATGCATATTTATTATATCTATTTCAGACAATACACTTTCAAATGGAGCTTTTGTTACTTTGTTATCAATCATATTGATTTTGGGTTCTTCTACAACTGGGGGATTAAGCAATAGCTGTAGCTTTTTTTTGTACCTTTCCCTTGGGTCTTCTGAAACTTCTTGTGCTTCATCAATCACTTTATTTTTAGATATTTTTTCACTTATTTCTTTTGCTAACCTTTTCATTGCTTCAACTTTTTTACTAGAAGCTGATATATCAGTTCTTTTTTTTCTATTGACTTCATTTTTTTTTTGCTGGGTTTTAGTTGTTTGTACTTTAGTGTGTTTAAAAAGTGAAGCAGTTTCTGTATCACCTTCCGAGTTTGGCTCCTCTAAGGTAAACAATCCCTGTAATGAACTAGTAGTTAGTACATTTTTCTGATTAGGATCAACAAGAATTTTGTTACTTAAAAAATGTTTGAAAATTTGTCTTTGATAAATTTTTTCTTCAATTGTTCCTGCTGAAAGTAATCTGTAAACAGTAACATTTCTCTGTTGCCCAATTCTCCATGCTCTTTCTTTAGCTTGGTTATCAGTAGCTGGGTTCCAATCTGGATCATATATAATTACTCTGTCTGCACCTGTTAAATTTACACCCAATCCTCCTACTCTAGTAGTAGATAGAAATACCAAATACTCTGAACTTTCATTAAATGATTTTATTAAACTTTGTCTTTGGCAGACTGTAACAGTACCATCCATTTTTAAATATTTAAAATTTTCGTTCTGTAGATACTGCTCTAACAAGCACAACATAGCTCTTGATTGAGAGAAAATTAATGCTCTGTGACCCTGCTTTTGCCAAATCTTTAGCAGTGAATTTACAACTGTCATTTTACCACACCTTTTCCAGTGGCCAAAATTATCATCTATTATTGTAGTGTCATCTTCTTGAATTTCATACAAATACAGATCTGGATGGTTGCATATTTTACGTAAAGTGGACAGTGCAACTAAGACTCTAGCTCTTAGAGGATCTCCATATCTACTTTCTTTATCCAGGATGCTCCTTACAGTACTTCCCATAAGATATCCTATATAAAGATCTCTCTGTTCTTGTGTCAATGCACAGAACAAAACTTGCTCATTCTTCTCTGGCAGTTTTATGTGATCCTGAACTTCAGATTTTGTTCTTCTTAGCATATAAGGTGTTATAATGATTTTTAAAGCCTTTGCAATTTCTAAAGCTGTTGCTTCTTGTAGTTCAGTAGCATTGGCATATCCCCCTTGTGTAATAGGAACAGCGAAATGTTCCATAAATGTGTTGTAAGTTCCAAGAAGACCAGGTCTCATAAAATCAAAGAGAGACCATAACTCTTGTAAACTGTTCTGCATGGGAGAGCCTGTTATAAGTAATTTATGAGGTGTCTTAAAGTTTTTTATGTGTTTGCTAACTTGAGTATCAGGATTTCTAATTTTATGACCCTCATCTAAGATAACATAGTGCCATTTTAGATATTGCATATCCTTTGAATATTTTACAACACCTGCATATGTAATCAACAAGACACCATGAGAATCACGTATATCACGAATAAGTTTGTTATGGTTACCAACATGAGATCCTGAGTTATGTAAAACAGCCACTCTAAGACTGGGGTACCAGTAATGAAAATGTGAAACCCACTGGTAAATCACTGTGGCTGGGGCGACGATTATAGATGGTCCAAGGCCTCCCCAAGACCCTGATCCTGTGTTAGTGAGACCAGCTAGAAACGCTATTATCTGGACAGTTTTACCTAATCCCATTTCATCACCAAGTAAGCCACCTGATTCAACTTGATGAAGTTCCCATAGCCATTTAACTCCTGTTCTCTGGTATTTATACAGTTGCCTCCAAATAAAATATGGTATCTTCAAACCACTTTGTAACTCATGATTCTCATAGGCATCACTATGACCATCTAAAATATACTGTAAATCTGCTGAAAGTGTTCCATGTAATTCTTCTCCTCTTTTTGCTGCTGATAGATTGTCCCTCCAGTCTTTAATTCTATTGTCATACAATGTCTTATCACCATCATCTATAATTTTCTGAATATTCTGTTTTGATCGTGATGAAGAAGGTGTTATTGAGATCTTCGGTTCACCGTCTTCTTCATCGCAGGACGGAACATAATCGCTATCTTCGTCGGAATCTTTAATTCCAGATGTATTATGGTGTTCTATACTTACTATAGAATTACTTTTAATAGATTTTTTGCTACTGCTCTTCGACAATTGCTTTTCTTCCTTCTTTGAAATTAAACTAGCAACCGCTCTACTCTTCTCAGATACATCTATTTTATTGTTCCTCAATTGTGTATTTTTTTGAGCCAGTGCTAATTGTGTTTCGAGATATTTATTTATATCAACCATATCTACAAACAAAATAATAGAGTTTAAACAAGGATTTTCTGTTCTGAAGTGTCTGAACTGAAAAATCAGTATTCAATAATTTGGTTGTTTTATTTAGATTCAGTTATTTTAGATAGTCGTAAAAAATCAAAACATTGATCAATGTAAATATCTGCGACCTGTACTTACTTTTTGACATTGTTACTTTTAATCATAAGAGTGTAAAATATGCAAAAGATTCAAATCTATAATTTCTAATAATCTATTATTCATTCACATGTATTATAGATATGAAACTTAAAAACTTTGTCGATCTATCAAGAAACAAATATATAGTTAATCCAAGACAAAAACACATTTTTGTGGTCTTTTTATAGCAGATATCAACTTGAGATGACATTATAGTGACAGTGACGGGATGACATATGTACAGAGTTGTTGATTTGTGTTCGCACGTGGAAAACGAATTTTGAATTAAATACTACATTAGATTTGCAGATTGAAAATATAGCCATAATTACCATCCCATCGGTTTTCTGTCACATTGTGTATTGATACGCCAGACTTTAATTAAGTGTAAGTTTTATGATTATAACCTTAAAACGGTGACTACCGGAAATGTGTTGAAATCATTCATTATTATGGCCTATCAAGTTAGTATATTAAAGATATTTTTTAAGGTTCATATTTCGAAGTTAATTTATATATATTAACTACTGAACATATTGATTTATTAACTAAAATATTAATATATATAAATTAACTACT
>JACJUM010004390.1:4095070-4148860 GCA_020976665.1 Heortia vitessoides
CATATTGATTTATTAACTAAAATATTAATATATATAAATTAACTACTAACATTTTGATTTATTTACTAAAACGTGTTCTTGTGTGCAACTTTGAGAATTTATTGTAGATAGCTTTACCACGGTTTTTACATCATTTATAAATATTCTTAGGTAAAAATGCAGAAGGTAAAACGTAAAAGCAGCGATTCAGATGCTTCTTCGCCTAATAAGAGGCCAAAAACGGAAAAAAATGTTAGTCATAATGACAATAATAAAGAGAGTAAAAAATTCGAAAAAACTCCTGGAAAAGATTTTAAAAAGGATAAAGTTTTTGATAAGAAAGCACCAGGAAAAGACTTTAACAAGTTTAAAAAATCAGGTCATGGTGGTAACAAGCCTCATTTTAACAAAGATGGGAAATCCTCTCTCAATCAAAATAACAGCACTGAAAAACCAAAATGGTCTGAGATGAAAAAAGAAAAAAAGGACTTAAGACTAGCAAGAAGGAAGGCTAAAGCTACAGCTGAAGTTTTTGAAATATCACATAAAGCCAAGCTTTTAGCTGCTCAGATACAAAGGTAATTTATTTTTATTTTAATATCACTTTTTATTGTTGGGTATTTAAAATAAAATACAAAAACTAAAGGGAAATGTAAAATATAAAAGTAACTAGTATAAAGTGTATGAATTTATTACTGCAAATTATATTTGGTCATATTTTGACAGGAAAGTTGTAAAACAGGAATTTCGTTTAAATTCTTGTAAAGAGCTGCATGGTCTACTTAAAGGACAGTATAAATCGATTGCACTAACTCATGACTTGAGCAGAGTCATCCAGGTATTACTGAAACATGGCACTGAGGATATAAAAAAGGAGATAACTGAAGAAGTCCTAGATATCATGGTCCCAATGGTACAGTCAAAGTATTCCCATCATGCTGTGAAGCGTATTCTTAAATATGGCACAGACATTATTCGTCATGAAGTTATAAAGAAATTTTTTGGCCATATACTGTCTCTAGCAGCTCACACAATAAGTGCACCTGTTCTGGATTATGCTTATGGTGACTTTGCGACTAATAAAGAAAAAATGCACATGCAACAAGAATTTTATGGTGAAATTTATAGAAATGTAAGTATTTTTAAAAGATATATTGATCAATTGAAGTTTAGCTCTGTGTATCAAATCTGTTGTTCTAGTGTAAGTAATTTATACTATTTATAACTAACAATTGTGTCCAACAACAAAGAAAATGTTCAGATTTTGTTTCACATACATAGGTATATTAAAGTGAGGCTTGTCTCCCAGTGATACTTTAACCATAAATTCTTAAGTTGTCAATTCAATCAGTCCAATCAATTAATATATCCATTTAAGTAAAACTTATAAAATTTTTAGACGAAGGATGATAAAGTCAGAACACTTAGAGATGCATACAAAGACAGCCCTGAAATGAAGTCTGCTATACTGCAGTCATGTAAGGCAAATATACAGAGAATTTTGGATAAAAATCTGCATGACAGTGAGTGAGTACTTCAGTTAACTTTTCAGATCTGCATCTCAAGTACTACATAAATATTTATACTGACTCCAATAATATGTTTGCAGGCTACTTCATTCTGTGCTCTATGATTACATTCGTGAGTGCAGTGCTGAGGATCGCGGTGAACTTATATCTACTCTGAGTTCACTCATTGTACCACTGAGTAATTCCTTGCCTGGAGTTAATGCAGCTAGCATTTGTGTTTGGCAAGGTACTAATAAAGATAAGAAGGTTAGGATCATTGTTTTTTTAGCTGTGTTTACAGATATTAAATAAAAGAGAAATCAAACCCAAACACAGAATAAAATTATTATTATGGAAAACTCTTATTGCTAAAGAGAAAAGGACAGTCACTACCAAATGCACTATCAGGCCCATCTTGTATATATTTGCATTATAAGCCATTATTTATAATCCAAATATATACATGTTGTTCTAGTTTTTTGTGTATACTTTATATAAAATCTTATATTCTTTTACAGACAATGCTAAAAGTAGTGAAAGAACATGCAATCCCTCTTAGCAAGCACAAGACAGGATACCGCCTCTTGTTGGCCATCTTCGATTCTGTTGATGACACTGTACTTGTAAAGAAAGCCATTGTGTCTACACTGGCTAGTAACATAAAGGATATTATGAAAGACCATTGGGGTATAATGGTTAGTAGATAAAGGATGATATCTGTGTATACTTCTATAAAAAGTATTTATTAAATTGATCTAATACAAACAGTAAAAAAATTTGCTCGTTCTAGAGATTTATCATTAATTAATTTGAAATAATTTATAACTTTTATAAATTTCATATATATATATGTATGTATGTATATATTATTGTAAGTTTAAATGTTTTTTGTTATAGACACTACATTGGCTTGTAAAACCTAAAGACCCTTCCACTTTTCACCCAACACTAATCAAGTTTTTGGAAGAAGGCGCCAAAAGTGGTACCTCTAAAAAAGATGCTCATATAAGAATATTAGAACTACGGGAAGCAATTTTGCCTGCACTCAAAAATGACATGCAGAGTGACCCTAGTTTTTGGCTAAGTGGAAAAGCTACAATGCTATTGTCAGTTGCTGTCCTTTCAACAGGTAACATCATTCGTAAATTATTGACTCTGATAGCATTTATGTTGATTACAAAACCTTGATAGAAATGTGCAGATTGATCTGTGAGTACAGTGGGCAACAGATCAACCTATCGAAATCTCTCAAATTTGTACAATTTTAAACTCAATGCAATCAGCTTTAGATTAATATTAAAAAATTAAATTGCGCAATTAAATATATCTTTTAAGACTCACATTTTTTCTAGTTATCTATATATATATTGTTTTCATTTACAATTCATTTTTTAACATAGCATAGTATATAGAAAAGAATATCAGTTTTTTTATTTCTATTTGAGTATATCAGATTATAACAGTTTATATTTAGATTAGGAAGGTTTATATGTATTATAGGAGTGTATATAGTAGAGAAACAATGATAATTTTGAAGTAATATTATGCCGTAAACGTTTTTTTTTTGTGAACTTGACAAATTAATCAAAACAATGTACTATAGCATTGTACACCCTATGTAGTCTTCAATGTATCTCGAGTTAGCCCACAATAACTATTTTTTGCCGTGAGATACCGGCAAACTAGAAACTAAATAGTACCCCTCTCTGTACCAGGTAAGAGACTAAAAGGCACCAGAGGTACCAGACGGCGATATATCCATCCGAAACTGTGTAGCTTAAATGCAAATTCGAGGGTATAGCAGCATTCCTGACGGGAAAGTTATAATTGCTCGCTGAGCAAGCGTGTTGCGCTTGCCCGGCGCGGAAATCAAGGGCTAAATTCCCCCTTTTTAGGAAGGCCTATGTCCAGCAGTAGACGTTATACTGATGCGCAATTATAATGATGATGATGAACCATTTTTCATCCTCATTGCACCCGTGCGAATTCACTACATTCACTCTTTCTATCCAAAGGTTGCCTTTAAGAATCAGCTTTTTGCTATAAGGTCGCCCATTGTACTTGTTTTTTTGTGCTTACTGGACAATAATGATTTTATTTATTATTATTATGGATATAAAAATTAAAGATGATAATGATAAACTGAGAACTATCTCCTGATGTATTTTTTATGAATTACTTTTTAAAATCAACATTATTTCTTACAGAATCTTCAAAAGATATCATGGAAGCTCTTGCAGAAAAAATATGCAAAGCTGATTGGAAGATTAAAGTAAATGACAAGAAAATACTAGCAGTAGAAGATGCTGGAATTCACATGTGTCTGAAAAAATTGGCTGCTCTGGACAAGGGCAAGAGCGATTGTACTTTGGGACAAGCTATTGCAGAACAACTAGATGAAGAAACAGTGAGTATTTTTACCTCGTACATTTTAAATTAGGTCATTGATGATTTGTTTTGCTAATTGATCTGTAGCTTATGGTACCACCGAAAGTGCCACTTAATCTTACATACTTTTTTTATTTAAGAACATTGCTGCCCAAAAATTTTCTCGACCTATTTTCTATGATGTACAAGATATTATTGAATTTAAAATTAAGTTTGTTTATAATCATACCAAACTAATATTTTATGTCATCATCATCAGCCTTAAGACTTCCTTAGCTGAACATAGTCTTCCCCAAGTAATTTAATTATTATTTTATATAATTTACCGGAAACAAGCAAGGTGTTGTATCAAAAATGAAAGCTTAAATAATTTTTAAGGATTTAAGGATGTTTTCGTTTTCATCAACTTTAAAATAGAGAACAAAATTTTATAAAATAAAATAATCGACTTTCTTAAATCCTAATATGTATGTAGAATTATCATTTAATATAAGCTAGTTATTCTTATTAAATTATATTTTTTATGGCAAATTCATAGTAGTGGTTAAAATTTGACCATAATTCAATCTATTTTATCTTTACATTCAATAGTGTATTAATATTTACTTCATCTGAGTTTGTCAAGGTGTCAATCAGTAATGTGTGTAATTGTTATTTCAATGAATTTAATATTTATACGCTTTTCGTTAATTTTAAACAGTCAAATTTCATGTATCTCCTTTTATTAAAAAGGTAAAAATGTTTTGCTTCAAATATTAATTTATGTAATAATGGTTTTATACACATAATTATCCTTTCAGTTGAAAGTGTGGCTGCCAACAAACAGAGGATGTTTCTTTGTACTTAAATTAATTGAAAACAATGAAGGCAAAGTTGTCAACATGCTCCAGAAGAAGATAAAACAACATATTAATGTACTTAAACAACAAACTTCAGAGGGTGCCAAACTACTGTTGCAGAATATTCAAAAACAATAAATTTGTCCCACATAAATATACATCATTTTATTTAGCTAGCTTCAAAATTATTTAACATAAGTCATCACGAAATGTATTATTTAAATTTATTTTTATTATTATCATTATAATTGTAATATATTTACTTATAATAAATTACACAGATTTCTTCATAGTATCTATCCAAACCTTGCCAATGGGTTTACTTTGGACTTCTTTTAGAACTGATAAAGTTTTATTTACCAATTCTTCTTCTATCTGATCAATAGACCTGAAAAGAGAAAGAGATACAATACAAATCAAAATTTGGTTTTAGTTTTAAATCAGTAAATCTGAGAAAAATATGTGCCTTCCTCTGTGGGTATAGAACTCAATGTGCTATCATTTACAGGTAATCATCACAAGCACATAGACAAAATCTTAGTTTTACACATACCTAAACAGGTAAAAGCACCTCTACCAATATATAAAAAAGGATTCACAAATCTTGATTAGACAAATTAGAAAGATATTTCAATCATAGAGTTTAAAAGGCTAAGTATACCTGCTGGCATCTATCATCTCCCAACTTTCATCTTTCAGTTTATTAAACATTTCAGCTACCCTTTTCTGGAAGGGCAACACTTCATATCTGAAAATTTGAAAAAACAGTTATTAAAAATCTTAATTTGTATGTGCAAATAGTTTTAAGTATTTTTACAAACCTTTCTTCTCCATATCCTGATCTACTTTGTACAAGATCTATAGGCATATTCAAAAAGTAAACTTTATCTGGTTTAGGCAATCCAACATCAGGGGACTTGCACCACTCAAGGCTTAATCCTGTAACAAGTTTTAAGAAAAAAAAATGCATGCTATGTTCTTTTAGAAAAAATATAGGAACCATTCAGAGTAGATACCAACATATAAAATATATAGTATATCCTTTAAAAAAAATTACCTTTAGCAGCAGAAAAAGCAACTCCTGAGTAACAATATCTATCCACAATAACACTTATTCCTTTTTCTAGTGTTTGTACAATCTCATTAGCTCTTTCCCATCGGTTAGCAGAAAATAATAGATGAATTGTTTCATCAGATAGGTCATTCTAAAAATTGAAAGAACAGTTCAGAGTGAGTCTGTAAAAGAATAGAACTAGTTTATTTTATTTTAAAATATATTTATTTGAGACTGAAACAATTTTTATAGTTTGAAAAGTATTGCTTAATTCTGTTTTGGGCATAATAGGCAACATAACATGGTTTTGGAATAATAGTGACTAATTTTTTGTAATGAATTACAACTTGCAAAGGTTGAGATTAAAATTGAATTGTTGGCTTACTATCTATAATCCTATCTCACTATTTTCCAATTACCTGTGAAAATTAGTTTCATATATTATTTTTTACTTACACAAGTGTAAACAATTATAAATGTTTGTAAGTTAATGTTTTAATTGATTTAAGAGCAACAACATTGTTATTAACATATGTATGCTGAGTACATAATGCAAATTATGTACAAGTTGTTGATATTTATTTTAGTTGTTGATAACATAATTTTATAATATTTAAAACATTGTGTGGTGGAAAAGATGATGTGACAACAATAAAGAAAGGAAGATTGAGATGATTTGGCCGTGTAGAACGAACGGATGAACATAAAATGACTGCACAAATATATTCCACTGAAATGCATGAAGGACTTGGTAAAAGGCGACCTAGACCTACATATCCTAAACAGGTAAAAGAGGTATTGAAGAAGGACCAGTTCAGAAGTATATCACAATAAGAATAAACAAGTGTGTATGAAAGGACTAATGTGAGTAAGGGAAGCAGAGGTATGCCGAGATCTATGTAGATTCATAGGCTCTGCTTAACCCGATAGGACACAGGTTTGATTTACAATATTTATCAGTAGCCTTATAAGACTACATTTATTAACCATACACAGTCTGAGGCTGTCCACCATTATCACTTTAAGCAATAACTCCACAAAAGATGACTATACACCAACTACAATGGATATTAAATAAATATTTAGTATCTACCTCTGATTTCAAGTAACTATTAATTACTTTTCCAATTTCTGTGTTTCGTGCCGGAAAGTTTGTGTATTCTGCTCTGTGCTTTTGTCGATTTAAATTGTTAACTGCAATAAAATGAATAGGGTGTTAAAAGGACAAGTGTCCGGTAATACATTATATGACGAACTAGTCAATTAACCTTACCGAGATTTTTGCATTGAGTTGATTTTCCGGTTCTATCTAAACCTTCAACAACGATAAAAGCTCCCCTTCTAATTTTCATTTCTAAGGGTTGATTAGTTTGTCTTTACGGTACGATAAGTCTACAAAGGTTACTTAAAGTGCTGAGTAAATAATAAGATCTGGCACTTAGCTTACTTGGCTTAAGTTATTCCCGTATATTTATAAAGCGCGCAAATTTCCCGAACGAATATTAAGCACAGTACTATAAATTTTTGTCGATGTGACAGAAGTTAAATCACGGATGGATGAAGTTATCGTTGGCTCGTTGCACTTAGACTCAATTACACTTAGGACTGGATTAATTAAAATCGAATCGAACCTGTGAAATAAAATGGCGCAGTGCAAAAAAGGCGGGAAACTAAACATACCAGCCGTCTATAATGACATTTTTATTTATCATAATAACGGCCGCGTATGTAAATGATTCAAGTTTGCCATTGGTTGTTAATTATATAAAAATAATCCCTTCATTACTTGAGGTATCACTTATAAAGATACAAATCAAAAATAATATGCTGTGTTATTTTTGCAGTGATTTCATCTAATTTGTGTATATCAATTACATACATACATTTTTGCGTTGATAACAAATGTGTGTAAGTTAAATAATCTGAGACACAATAAAATGCTTCACAATGATTGCATCCTTAAAGCACTACTTATATGTGTAAGTGTTATTATTCGGTACTCATTAATATATTTGATATTTTAAGTCAATCAATGCCGTTATATTCAACGGTGGTATTATTAGCAAGATTTTTAAGACTCAAAACACGTGAACCCAGAGCCGCATAAATTAAAATCGTTGACGGACTTGATTTTGACATTGACATTGTTGTATGCTCCATCTGTGTGAGACTGTGGTTGTGGTGTGAATATGAAATACGAAGTAGTTGGCGGGCTGGCTAGCAGCGGCTCGTATGTGAAATATTAGTCTCACTGGCTCATTAAGAGTCACAAATAGTTATTTAATTTTGAAAAAAAAGTTTCATCATGAAGAAAGGTTACAAAGTAACAGATGTGAAGCGTGAGAAAAAGATTGGTGTTGCTGCTGAAAACTTAGAGGAGTTGATAGAGAAATCGTGCAAAAAGTTAGGGGTGAGCGTTTTATTTGTGTTTATGCTAGCTGCACAATGTTTACTGTTTTCAGCTTATTAATTGTACAATGAATTTTAAGTCATAACTTGTAGTGCTTGTTAAAATAGGGAACCAATTTATGTCAAGGCTAAGGCCTTGACACGATTGGCTAGCCTTGACCTAATTTTGTTTGCAGTTCAATGTCGGGAGCGAGCAATGCAAACTGTTCGTGGCCGAGGACGGGACTCGCGTCGACGATGACGACTATCTGGGCACATTGCCGCCACAAACACTTTTTATATTGTTGGATAACAAAGAAACAATGGTAACTGGTATGTTAACAATAACTCATGAGTGACTTATAGTTTCTTTTAAAGTGTTACTAATATGTTATTGAACAAATGTAAGTGTAACAAAATTATTATAATTCACAAATACAATAAAAGGAAAATATAAAAATATAATAAAATTACATCATACATTTGTAAAAATTAAATACATTAGACATTTACATTTATTGCTACTTTATTATACTTTAAATTATCTACTATAATTAATAATTAACTAATATAACACCTACATATATGAACACCTCTTCCTAATTGTTGGAATTTTATTATTTACATTTTTATATGAACCTATCAAGAAAGAAAGGCACATATTTGTGGACTTAATGATGGCATTGTTCAATTCTGGTACAGATAGTGAGAACCTAATTTAACATGTTTATATATGTAATCATTTTGGATATGTAAATTATCAGTTTCAGAGACAATTAATTTTATATTACAGAACTGCAAATAGTTTTTTTTTGTATCAATATGGTGTCTATTTACTTTCTTTTATGTTATGAAAAGCATGTAATATTTCTCAATCACTCATTTAGGGACTTAAGCAAGTGAGGTTCTGACAGATGAATGGATATCCATCTGACGCAATGTAGCCCAAATGCACAGGGTGGGGGTGGAAAGCAGCATTCCCATTGTGAAATCAGCTCTCTGTGATTGCCAACACATTTGCCCAGTAAGGCAATTATGGGTAAATTCCCCCTTTCTCGGGGAGGCCTATGTCCAGCTGACTGCTGGCATTACATGAGTTCCAATGGCTGGTATGATGAAGCAAGTGAAAACGATATAAACCACAAGTTTTCTATCTGTTATTTTCTTATAATATACCTTAGATTTCAGCAGTAGTGGTCCTTCCCTTAAAGGTGAAAAGGTTGCGCTCTCTTGCTTTTTTTCCTGTCAAACCTAATGCTGGACTGAGTCTTCATTACCAGCACCACTAGTTTGATGGCGGGGCCGCTCTTTAATTAACATCCTTATATCTAAAATGGATGCTTATCATGCATGCTTGTGTGCAACCAATTTGACTATATATCGTATCGAAATATAATGTTTAGCATTTTGTGATCGCATATTTTTTATTTACAGACTTCGACTTTTATTACAATATGATACGTTCAACAAAGAAGGAGTATATTGACACGGGGGTGGCGGCTAAAGAGTTTCTCACTACAAACATCAAGGAGAAGTTCAAAGTTTTCCAGAAGTACATCGCTGCAGCGGATGACGCCCGCACCATGCTCAGCGAGAGAACTCAAGATCCGGCTTGGTTCGAAGGTAACATCTTTATCTGTACTCCTTAAACGGTAGCTCTTGGTTCACTAGGGATCTTCAAATATCGACTCTAGTGTTGAAATCCCGAAATCATACTAAAATTACAAACAGGAAAATTTGTATAGGTGGATGTATGGACGTTTGATACTTTTTTTTACGCCGGAATAGCTAAATAGATTTGGCACAGAGATTATTGTTTGTCTGGAGTAATTAATGTACAATAAACTTTATACCCACATGTTTCCGTTCAATAGATCCGGCTTTTTATTTTTCTCTAATGAATCAACATGGTTTTTGTGCATAATTTAATTGTTAGAGAGCAGTATAGACTGGCGTAACAAGAGTTCCTCAGGGATGAGGTATAAAATATAGACCACTCAGATAAAGTTGCAGACGAAAAGCTAAGAGTTGAGCTCGTCAATTGTACGGAATTTCTTGGAAACGGTCTGAATATCTGATATAGACTCCAGGGTCACTGCCCGACAATAGGGAGATATATATCATTGCAGGGTCAATATTCAATGCGTGATTTAGACAGTGTATAACGTCGAGTGTTACCAGAGCCTTCTGTAGGCTTTACGTGTTAATTACTCGCGTATTAAAAAAGTATATTCGCCTTGCAGAGGAATCTCTGTAGTGCCTATCGATTCGGATAATTAGAAAAATTATTCTTTATTCGAATGTCTACGTGGTCAGATCCTGCTACCGAACATTCCAGTAGATCGTTACCTTTTACAGAGTTTCTTAGTTTTTTAGACAACTATGCACATGTTTTTGCTTTGGTCGGGCTATACAAATATGAATCAACATATACAAATCTTCTCCCGAATTCCGCTCAACAGTAATAACTGAATCAGAGCGGACCACGTCTCGCTGCTCTAAAAGAATAAAGACGCAACTGAAAAGCAATCAAATTTTTAAAAGAGAATATATTTGGTACATGTGGAAGACCTCATACATATGTCGTCTGAAGTACAAAGGTACCAATACCTTTGTTCGCATTGCCGAATTCCGGTTTGAAGAGTGAGAGCGGCAGTGAAATTACGGGGTAATGCACTAGGCGACATTATTATGAGTGTCTATAGGCTGCGGTGACTTACTATCTCGCAGCTGTATGCTTATTTGTCCGTATGAGCATCGTAGTGGATGTTTATATTATACGTTATATATCCATACTCCTTATTGCAAGGCTACTCTGTGATTGGTTCCACGCCGGCTTAATGCGACAATTGTTGGGCAACACCCCAAAAGTATTATAAATCACTTCGGGAGGTTTACGGCCAGCGTCTTGCTTTTAATACGTTGATTATGAGTAGATATTCTTTTTTCAGACCTATTATTCTACATCACTAAAGAGCGATGTATAAAAAAAAGAAATTCTATTGGTTTTATAACCCGCGTCTCATGAACTTTGACTGGTCGGTAATTCTATATCTTTAACCCATAAATAATTAGTTTAGCAAGTGTTTTTTGCCTTGTGCTATTTTCAACCCTACAAGGATAGAGTGCTTGATGTAGGGCGATAAAACGCTCCAATTCACTGGCGCCTATTTGTGGACTAAACATAATTATTTATAGTATACCAGAAAGTTATAGCATCGCGGCTTTACGTCGTTTTACCCCTCGATTATTTCAGGGTAATATCATTATAGCAGCCGTAAAACGTCCATTGCTAAATGCAGGCCTAAAAAAAGGGGAATTTACCCATAATTGCCTCGCTGGGTAAGCGTAGTTGCAATCGCAGAGTATAGCTTCGCCCTGTTGCATTTAAGCTACACAGCTTCGGATGGATATACCGCCATCTGTCGGTTCCAGTACCTCAGTCGCCTCTTATATATTATCTTATGTTGTTTTCTGTACATCTAAGACCTAATTCTTGATTTAAAACTTATTTTAAAAATAAAAACGAATTGACAATTCTTAATTTAAAACATGTTGGCGATATCATATTTCATACGAAAACTGTCATTTCTAGATATCATATGTACCACAGTAGAATAATATCTCCCACTGTACTAGGTGTGAGGCCACGTGAGAGGTGACTTAGGTACCAGAACAGACAGACAGCAGTATGTCTATTTAAAACAGTGTAGCTTAATGCTCTGGGCAAGCCGTCGCATGAAGCTACACTCTTCAATAGCCAACACGCTTGTCCAGCGCGTAATTTATGCGTAGAATGCCCGAGGAGGAGGCATATGTTCAGCAATGGACTTACAATGGCTGATATGATATCGACTGGTGTTTATCGATGGAATCCGTAGTACCGAGTTATCTACATCGTAGACCTCGTAACGGATTAACTAGATTTTGGTATAAGATTTCTTGTAAGGCTTCTTTATATTCAACTACCGTTCGTAGCATTCTTAGGGTAAGCGCGATCCAATATTATCTAAATTGCTTATTACGGGCGACCGTTTGCATTTCTTAACAGAAGTGTTTAATTCCGGGATAAGAAATAGTTTTGTTAATCTAGACTACAATGTATCAATGTACCGTATTCTTTCAGCTGTTCTGGCTTGATGAAGTAACAAACATCCTAACTACATTTCATGTTACAATATTAAGATTATTAAGAAATAAAATGAACTTTTGTATCTTCAAATACTATCTTTTTGTTAATTCGATTCCCTTACTATAGGTTTAGATTCATCGGAGAAAAACAAAGAGCAATCAATGTCGAAGCGCGTGAAAGAGCGGATGAGGGGTTACTTTTATAAGACAAAATCCGCTCTCCAGTCGTGTGATCTATACGTGCACTCCAAAAACGGTCGCGGGAAAAAACTCATCGACCAATTCCTGGCCGACCTCCGGAAACTGCTTGAGACCAACAAATACAATGTGAACTATTTCAATAGAAAAGCCGACAATAACACACGACTGTGTAACGAGAACGGAGTCTTCGAGTGCGGAGGCTTGTGGAATAACAATGCGTGTGCCTACGACGGCGAACATATCATAAACCCGTATAGAAGCCGCGAAGAGAGAATCATATTCCAAACATGGAATTTGGATCATAAGATCGAGTTGTCGAGGTCGATTATCCCAAAGATATTGGAAGCAATCCAAGGGTTGTACATTGGTGATATTAAGTGTATGTCTTGTGAGAATGATTCTAAGCAAGGCGGCGGCGTCGAGGTTGATAGATATTATTTCCAAATATTTACGCGCGCAAATTTGAAACTTGTACATATTGTTTGCCATTACAAAGGGAAGCACAGCGCTGAATCCGATGTGTACACTGTTTGTAACAAGTGTATCGGAAAACAATGTATTGAATACAAAAAGTAGAATCCTACGCAAACGATTTGCAATCATACAAGCAGCTTACTAGTTAACTTAAAGCAAACATTTTCATTTCTCAATACGTAAGTGATCCTATGCATTTTTATTATAATATCTACAATCCACATATTAGCATATTTCTTGTTAACACTTATGCTGTTATTTTATATTTGCGTGATAATTTGTCAGATAAACTTTGTTGTGTAAGATTTAATCTATCCAAATATATTTATATAAAAGCTTCGTATGAATTATATAGAAGCCTTTGGGTTTTAAGGTGTTGATAGATTTATTGTAATTAGATAATATCACGTAGCCTTTGAAAGTAGTGATTCTTTACAAATTAAATTGTTACTGTTGTAATTAATTGTTTATTAGAGACGATAATGACTTTTCTATTCCTTAATTGATCTCCTCTGGCCTATAAATTTAGATGTTGACAAATATGAATAATTATCGTACTTAGGTTTAGATTAGACAAAGATATATGTATAATAACAAAAAATACGTGGCTAAAAGTCGCGTAGATTATAAGCGATTTTTTTTAAATTATTTGTTTGCTAAGTTTGAATGTGTACTATATTATGTCCAATCTATTAGATTTTCTATTGTGATAATGATTTTTATAATTTTTATATGAGGATATTTTTGTATACATTGCAATTTATTTCTGAGATAGATGAAAAATATTTTGTAAAAACACGCTTGAATATCCAAAGTTGTAAAACGCACCCAAAATATGTGAAACAGTGATGACGTGGTTTAAAAAATACACGGGAAAGCTGTAATGCAGGCAAACACATGCATGAGTTTTGGGGATATTTTGGTTGTGTTATAAAACGGTTAATCCGTGCAATGGTTAGTAACGAATGTGCCAAATTAAACAAAAAACCTCATTTGATATACAGGGTCATAGATAGCTTCCAATTCGATTGTGACGTAGTATTGTTTGCAGTCATTTCTTTTTTTCTCCTTCTAGTCTTTACTATTGATAGTTTGTTTAATTGAATATAACAAAGAAGTTATTCTCTCCGATTGGATTTTTGTATGGACATATAATTAATCGTGCAATAGTTGGTATTATATCACAATTGCTAAGTAGTTCCAATTCAATATAAATTCTATTATCTTTTATATTGCTATGTGTATTTATATAGAGAAAGCTTAACTAAATAAACATCTTACTCGTAATCAATTACCATATGTGGGGGATTTTTTGTGTTTAATTGCCATGCTGGGCGTGATGCCAATCGCAGACCGTAGCTTTGCTACGGGCCCGATGGCGCAGATGATGGACGGTCTTATCTTGCGCGTCAAAGGTCGTGGGTTCGATTCCCACCCAGAGCAAATATTTGTATGAAGAATGTCTGAAATCCGTTACACAAGTGCTTTAAGATAGCTACTTATCTCGGAGTCAGGCCAACGTATGAGATGTCGTGTAAATTTATATAATTTATGTTATACAGCCATTATTAAACTACTGTGGAACATAAATAATAATTCACACAACATCTTATTCATTGACTTAAAGTCTCCGAAATAAGTCGCTTAAAAGACTTATGTTACGGACATCAGACAACAGAGTAATCACAAATATAATACTTAAATACATGTATTCAACACCCAGACACAGAACAAACATGAATATCATCTAAATCTATCATATAAATATTTGTCCCGGGTGGGTATCAAACCTAAGACCTTTGGCGCACAAGTTAGAATCACTACCATCTACGCCTTCGCGCCCGTAAGATAACTGATCTTGCATATTCGCGTAAATTGAAGGAATCACACAAACTTTTTCTTACAATATTATAATATTTATTTACAGTAAGAGATGATTGCAAGCATTATTTCGATGCAGCCCACGCAGAACCTCTTGACTGACGGCACTCGTTGCCCCCTACTATCGAATTTGTAGAGCAATGTAGTCCACAGCTTTCCTTCGCGAGGTTTAGATAGGTAGGTAGACATGTTATGAGAAAGATTTATTTTAAGGCTTGCAGATCGTAATGAATGCGTTAATACGATATGTACTCGTCGTATACGATATACGTATGTACATTCAGATACGGATGATAAGCCTTAAAGTAACGGTCAGAAGATTGCTATTACTATTATTTGGTATATAATTATATTTTTATAAACTATATTTCATTTGTGAATTCAAATATTTCTGTCTTCGAACCAGGTTGTTGCTTATTGAGTGATATTACAAGGTCATGTTTTACAGACGTCGGATTTCGGACCACTTTGGGAAAACTGGCTCTCGTAAATTTTTGCCTAGAAATAGTTAGATATTCCTTTCCATACATTTCTTCATTTAATCATTATCAAATATTGGTTATGGATATATTTATCTTATAGCTACAAAAGAAATCTTTCAAAATTATCCTTAAAAAACGTATTAATTTCACTTGAAATGTGAATTCGTTGTTTCTGGTGAAAATGTACGCGTGCCGCGAGAGGGTGCGGGTTGTCGGCCTACAGTTTTCTCAACGGGGTCAAACTTTAAATAAGCTTAATTTGTTCTCAATAACCCGGATTATGCTTATCCAATGGCTGTAAGGCATAATCAATTACATACATAAGAGAAATATTATATACTTAATCAAAATATCCTATTTTGTGACAATTATACCTTAATATATCAGAGATCTATAGCAATACTATGTAAGTATTAGAGGCAATGTTGGTGTATTTAGCTGTCAGTAGAGAAAATAATATGAACTAACATTGTTTAGCCTAGTATTGTACTATTTGGGTATTTATAAGTTCTAGGAATGATTAGCATTCATTAGACGCGATCATACATACCCATAGTTAGTGTATGTTCAATATACTACCGCGGGGCATGCAACGTGTAAAATAGAACTGTCGTATCTGTGATCTGTTGTCTAGTCGCATTGTGTAAAGCGAGAACATTAAAACTTCACAACTATTAACTAGCCCTTTTTAACTCTTCGATTGATTTGTACGCATTGTAATTGTTTTTTTTTGTAGATATTAAAGCATGCGTTAATTAAATTAATTACTGTTTGGTGCGTTTCTAGTGAATTTATAGGTGATTCGCTTGACCTAAGTATCGATATGCAATTTCTTACACCCTATTAGCATGCAATTTAGCAATAACGGCCTTCAAGGCAAGTCCTCGCCTAAGAAGCATCCTTGATTCGGCCCGTTAATTCTACTATGAGGGCTTCCTTGTCTTCTCCGAATAGATTAGTTTATGTGAAAACAAATATAGTATCAGTTTATATTGAACGACGGTTCAACATGTTTATTAAATAAGACTATAACAGCGTATTGAAAATTTGGTACCTTATAAGGTATTATGTGAATCGGGTACCTATGCATTATTGAAGTAAGCTTAAAATGGAATTTTACATTGCTGTATAACGTTTATTAAAAAAGTCTGCTGTGGGTTGATAATTGTTTCATTTTTAAAATCACGTCGCACGGGCATTTTGCGGCAAAATAGTCTCGTATGAAACATTTTAATTTTCTGCTTTGTGTAGTATTATTATTATGAAAGTTAATATAATTAAATTAAGTATTAAGTTGACTTTCTTCACAATGATGCGAAGATGATGTTAATTTCACTTGATATGATTACGCTTGCATCTTAGCCTAGTTTAGATTACCATTATATTGTAGTGTTAAGAAATCTTGATGAGATGACCATACAGTATAACTCCTCGAAAAATCCCAAAGATAGGTAATTATTTTCGCTACAATCCCTTTGTACCAGGAAACCAACCACCTTTTGAGATGTTTATAGAATTAAGTACGACCCATATACATGTTGAAATAGATAGCACAAGCGTCGCTACGCGTATAGTCGTGTCACTGTGTGTGACACAAGCTATAATTAAGTTTCGCTCTTCACGCCCAACTACTTGTACTTAGCATTCAAACTATTATATTGAAGAAAAAACTCAAACCTACCCAACCGAATCTGTGTCACCTGCAGAAATAATATTTTTTGCGAGTAATTTATGGAATAAATTGCCGCAGGAACTGACATGATTTCTAAAAATCTTTCACTGACAATGATAGTGTAGGTACCTACATGGTTATACATACCGTATATATAAGGCATTGTAAATGACCCTGGTAAAACTCCGAAAATACGAGGTAGTTCACCATTTTGTATAGCACATACGTTATGCGACATACATCCAGGCATTATAC
This sequence comes from Heortia vitessoides, assembly GCA_020976665.1. Classification (NCBI taxonomy): domain Eukaryota; kingdom Metazoa; phylum Arthropoda; class Insecta; order Lepidoptera; family Crambidae; genus Heortia; species Heortia vitessoides. The sequence continues at coordinate 4,112,323 of JACJUM010004390.1, forward strand.
GCTCATATTTGGTCATGCAGTCTTGCATGACCATTATGATGATTACACTTGTGATATCTAATTAAATCTGTCTTACCTATATTCAATGTCTATTGCTATAAGATATATAAGTAAGCTTGTTTTAGAATGGGGATTGTAGTGGAAAAATATGGCACATACATATATGTAGATATAGCATTATGTATAATAAAATCATGTAACATTCGGTACTTAATCAAGCTTAAAGTAGGAAAGTCAGATCACGTAAAGAATAGAAGCTTGCAGCACGGCTTTATAGTTGTTGATACGTAGATTAGTAGTTGGGGTAGTTGTACCCTCATTAAAAATAAGTTTTCTCCTATTACCATTGAAGGAAGTAGGATAAATAATTATACAAGTGTGTAGACACAAATTTTGAACATGTACAATGTAGCCAGTAGCTTGTAGGTTCCAGCTTTTCAAATGCAGGTATAAATATGAAATTGTGGTAAAATTTACATTTTATCAAACAATTTAAACTTACAGTAACTGTTAGGTATAGTTTGCAGTCCAATATAAGTGTTGCATGATTGTTTAAATACATGAATATTAAATTTTATTTATGATATTGATATAGTCAAAATATTATTTTTAATAAAGAAATTATTCAATAATTTTGTTTTATTTTTCATAACATAAGTAGAAATACTGATAACTCATTTGAGGTATATTATAAATACCAAATTCATGATAGATGAGGTATAATATCTATGAAAGAATTGAGTAAGAAAAGTTAGTGATATATAAATATTAAGGTATTGTTATGTTAATACAGATTCAAGGTGATTTATAAAACATAATTATTAATTTGTATGTATTTAATAGGGTAATAATATGTTCAAACATAATGAAATTTAGACAAACATTATCTCCTCTTCCTTCCTGGATTTTTTTTACTGGGATTCCTCTGGCCTGCGCCTGCTTTAGGTTTCTTAGCTGTAAAGTTTGTAGCATTGCCTTTACCTTTGCGTTTGCCTTTCATAGGTTTCATAGTCTTCTTTTCTGCTGACCTCCTAAAAGAGAGAAATATAATAAATTAATATTTGCAGATATATATATAAAGTGGATCCCCGGTAATACGGCCCCTGTCTAATCCAACATGGTCTATTATTTATTATTGAATACATATTTTGTATTTGCTAATGCATGATTGAACAAGTTACAACTTGTATGCACAATCACTCGCCCCCTAGGGTATTGTTTTGATTATGATTGCTTAGTTGGACTTCTACTTTTGAGAAGACAGGGACAAAGCGTTAATCTCGCATTTCAACAATGTTAAACAAAAAGAAAATGATGAATATTTGCATGCTACTTAAATTAATTGATTCATAGATTTTGATTATTTTTAATATGTGCATTTGTTTGTACACAATTATTTCCTAACAAAGTTATTGCATGTTTTTTGTAAGTTCTATAGCATTAATGATGTTAATTTTATAATTAAACGTAAGCTCTCTATTGTTGTTTAATTTACTAAATTTGACATACAAGTATGATTTATACATAGTATATTATATATACATATATGTACTCTGAAGTACATATATGTATATATAATATGTATAAAGAATCTTATCATTGGATCTATAATTTGTTGGATTACAAGGTACTCTTTTGTAAAAAATTCCGGACTATAGGGGGTCTTAGGCAGGTCTCTATAATCCGAAGAATTCGATAGTTCGAAACTGCCCTGCAAAATGTTTGTCGGACTACTGGGGGTCCACTGTAATTCTGATAAAATAAATTGGACATTCCAGGGACAAGCTTAAGGATTATATATAATGTGGTACTCACTGTGTTTGCTCATCATGTATATGCTTTGAAACAGCCTTCTCCATATCAATTTTGGGTCTCTTATTCAAAATGCTGTCAATCATGTTCAGATTACTCTCCTTTTCAGCCTTAGCTGTTGGTATGGGTGCTTTACGTTTTCTTTCTTTGCCTGGGATCAATTCATGGATTCCTTTCCCTCTGGCTTCCTTTTCTTTAGGTAATTTGTCTTGGAACTTGCCTAGTGAAGCTGTGGATGCCTTTGCGACTATTGCAGCAGTGGATAGCTGAAAATGTTAGTTTTATTTCATAATAAAATACTTAAAATGAAAAAAATAACCAATGGGTCAAAACATTATATAACATTCCCTGAAATATTTATTGCAAATATGCAATTTTGAAAACAAACCTGTGTAGACGATGCTTTATCAGATGTAACGGGTATACCAACTCTCGGTATTTTGACTTTTCTTGCTCTAGCAATGTTTTTGAGTCTCTGCAGTTCGTTTTTAGCAACTTTTTCTGATTTTTCAGTTGACTTCTTCTCATACATATCTGTCATAGGATCTACATTCTGTGGAACTTCTATTAACCAATTCTTCTCTTTCTCTGCAACAGCTTTTCGGAATCTGTAATAAATACATCAACATGTTAAGTAAAATCTTAAGTTACTATGAAACATTCAATGAAGTCAATGTTTTCTAATTTTTTAAAGTCAATAATACTATAAAAATAATAATAAACTTTACCCATAAAGTGGCACCCATTTTTGTAACTGTTCATCCCACTGTAATTTGTCTTTCTTTTTCTGAGTGATACCTTTCGCTTTAGCAAACTCCTGCCATTTCGTCAAGGGTTTAGGTTTCGGCACTGGTTTAGCTCTAGGCAACACTGTCGTGGGTGCAGGCAAACGAACCACAATAGCTTCTTCAATCCTCTCGGTCGGAAGTTCCCACACTTTGTTTAACAGTAACTGCGCATTATCACGACTGAGTGACTGTAGATATTCATCTTTATTAGATCTGAAAAAAGAAACATGTTTAATAATATCACCATTACGGTAATACTGGTCTCTTGGTCACATTACTGATACTCACTTTAATAATTTGGTATCCAAGTCATTCGAATCGAAAGCTAATAACGTACCAACATCAAATTCAAGATCAAGATGTTTTTCAACTATAATAGGCTTATATTTTTCAGCTTTTTTCTGTTCTCTTTCTAAGATTTCGTTAACAATATCCATTTTATAGAACTACACATGTAAACAAATAACCTCACTTTCACAACAGTTTTCAGTCACGACAGCTTAAATTTTGACGTTCCCACGTGCTGTTTACCACAGGATATAAAATTAATTATCAAATATTGTATTGATGCTATTATTTAATGCAACTTTGAGCTAATATTAGTTATTTACAGCTTATTATTTTAGGTATTTACATAAAATAATTAATCATAATTTTCAAATCAATACAAATAAAAAAACTTAATCGCGTTCTATTCCATCGCCATGTAGGAGTATTAAAAACACGGTTACCAACTCATGGGTGTAAGTGAGATGGGATTTTTTGGTGTAATTTCAAGGATTTTTACAATTTAATAATTTAAATTAATAATCATAATAGGTACTTATTTCTTGACCTAGTGACATAACGATATCTAGTATGGACGTAATTCTGATCATGATGATAGTCCAATTCACATAAAATCGAAAATTTGGTGATTAAGTCGATATTGTATATTTGATCCATCCACTAAAATGTTAAATTTATTCATTGTGAACATATATGATTTCAAAAAATCTAAAGCATCAGTTGAAGACGAAATAGTTGTTTGTTAAATATCTTATAAATAAGGACTTGAAATATATCGAAGTATATTATTTCAAATTCATTACAAATATTAATTTATATAGTTTACGGGGTGTACAACTAAAAAATTACCGCGATCTTAGGGTTTTTAAATCAAACTAGGGATAAATATATTTGGGACTAGGTAACACTTTAAAATACTTCTGTCAGTATATCCGAAGTTTATTTTGTTTTACACTAATAACAGTTCGTATTTATAAATAATACAGTTAAAAATAATTTAATCTCATAACAAAGTGACGAAAATAATGAATACAGAAATAGATAAAAGCTATTGTTTTAAAAAAGAGAATAAATTCTTAGTCAAAAGTGGATGTAAAAAGCGAATGTGGAGATCATTGAAACAAATATTAACTGCTGAAAGGACGTTACCATGGCACAATGATGCAGTTTTATGTAAGGATTATATGCATTATATTAGTTTTGTTTAAAAATATAAAATATTCCATAAAAGTAATTTATATTTATTTCAGATTACTCAATTAATGCTCCACCCTCTTTTAAGCCTACCAAGAAATATTCTGATATATCTGGTTTACCAGCCCCTTACATGGATCGGCACTCCAAGCTCTACTATAGTAATTCTGAGGAGTTTGCCACAGTCCGCAGTTTACCCATGGACATAACTGCTGGATACTTACAATTAAGGGGAGCAAATACACTTGTGGGATAAGTGGATATAGATTTCGACATTAAAATGTGTTAGATAAACAGTGTGATAATGGAAGTTACTTGTACATATTTGTTAATAGTATTGTGTCACATTTGTGCAAGACATCAACATTCTGATAAATATTTGTTAGTAAAGAACTAAAATCCCGGCCACAAACAACCAGTCCCGAAGGAAAAGCCTCCAGCAGTGTACATCCTAAGGCTGACATCAATAATAAAAAAGCATTACTTTAAAACTTGCTACAATTTGTTAAGCCTTGTCAGTCCAGTCAAAACTGCTAAAGGTGCCATATTTATTACATTAGCAATCAAGCTAACTAATGATGTAGTTTGAATGTGTACTCTTAAAATGTTACACTAAAATCTTTTAAAAGTACAATTTTTACAGGCATATACCACTAGCAAAATAAATATCAAGGGTTAAAAAAAAGATATTATGACAATGTAAACATTTTATGCCAAAAATATATAAATATGAAAAGATCCTTTGTTGTTTATGGCAAAGCACATGAATAAAGTCGCTTACATTTTTACACCCTACAAATATTGATCATTAGTGAGCTAGCTCCACATATAGTCCTATGAAATGATATATGCAAAGGTTTTATAGGTTTCCTGTGACCTGTTTAAAGTTCTTTACTGTTCTAAGCATAAAACCTGACATGCACAAAGTTCTCTTTATGACATAGTCAAGATGCGGTTTCAATGTCAACTTTCTATCAAAAACACTCCAAGATCCTTGACACCATCAACTTTGGCAAGTAGTGTCATTAATGTAATATATTGAGAAAAATGGTTTGTTAGGTAAATCTAACATTTATATATTTCCTAATATTGTGCTACATTCCATTATTATCACACCATTGCACCTACTCAGAAATGTCTTTTTGTAAGAGCTGTATATAATTGATTGACTCAATTATGCATGCCTTATGAACAAGTAACTCTAAGAGGTAATATAGACTGTGCTACTATTGTATTTTTATTGAATACTCCTCAGGTCTGTTGCAATAAAACATGTATGCAATAAAACAAAATGGAAAATAAAATTATTTTATTATATTATTCTATGACTTAACATTGAAATTAACAACTAGCAACCCATTCTTGGCACTGTCTTGTTTAAACCATCTGCCAGACTTATGTTCTTGACCAATTGCAGCATACAGCTGTCTACCATCACTTGTAAACTGCATAGAGTTTACAAATCCACTAACCACCACACTAAAAAGTGGTAAAACCTTCCTATATGAATCACACACCTTCCACAGTCTTATATTATTGTCATAGGAACCAGATGCAAAAACATCTGAGTTTAATAATGTGGCTAAACTTGTAATCCATCGAGGCACTTCATTCTCCTCACCATGTGCCTGACTCACAGAACATAGGGGCTTCTTTTTTAAAACACTCCATACACATAATGTTCCATTATCACTTCCAGATACAAAATGCTCTTCATCCAAAAGTTTTACTTCATCCAAACTTCCTACTGGTCCATTAAAAATTAACTGTGATTCTTCAACTATTTTCCATATCCGCACAGATGTATCTCGACCTCCTGCAGTAATAGCTCTTTCTCTGGTAAGGGCATCAATTGATGAGATAGGGGTTTGATGACCAAATAATGATTCTACATAGGCCATCTCATTGAGAGACCATATTTTTACAGACCTGTCTTTACTTGCTGAATACAAGTCATGGGTGTTTGTTCTAAATACTAACCCTGTTACAATATCCTTATGCCCTTTGAATGTATGTATATGTTTAAGGGTGTTTGGGTCCCAAACTTGAATATGTGGCGATTGATCAGAACTGACTAAAAATTTGCAATCTGTAGACAAGGCTACGGACAATATGCTGCCTTTTAGTAGATTTGAATGTGTTTTATAAGTCAAACAACCTAATTTCCGTTTTTCTTTTAAGCCCCATTTGATTATAGTACCACATTTACTACCAGTAAATGCAAACTCAATACCATTACTAATACAGATACATGTGAGCGTTAATCGGTGTTCTCTAGCGCGAATTAATCTGCAGTCATTTTCATTTGGTGCTATGTAATTATCTGCAACATCAACTTTTAATTTGCCTTTCTGCTCCAAATAATCTCTCTGTAAACGTTTTTCGACCGCATTATCCAACTCTTTAAGCTCCGTTCTTTTGGCCTCTTCTTTCTCAATTTCTTCCAAATATTTTTTGGCTAAACGTAACTTTTTTTGCTCAGCTGTCTCTAGATCACTTTCGGAATCTTCTATATCAGAAAACTTTTTAATATCCAAATCACTTCCCGACGATTCGTGTCCATTTTCTAGGTTAGGTGGATTCTGCTTTTTGGGTTTGTTTTTCTTTAATTTGTCCCCTTTTCTCTTATGAACTAGTCTAGATTTACCCTTAAGAAAGAATGATGATGACGACATTATTTTTACTTGAATAATATCTTTAAATTTATTTTTTAATAAAAAAACTAAAATTTATATTGACCACTTCGCTATAAGTCAGACACACGTTGTTGTTGTGACATTGACAGCTGAAGGCAAATGTTATCGTTTATTTATTGTTCAGAGATTATAGACAAAGGTTGCGCAGGCAAACGGACATAAGATATAAATCCCATTTAAAACTTAATAGCAAATTTAAAAAAGGAAATGAAGCTGGCCCCGTAAAATGCTTCATGAAATCATATTAAAGGGACACACATTTTTTATTTTTCTATTTTAATCTGAGAACCGTTTTGGGTCGTTTCATCATGTTACCCGGTCAAACCAGTTTAATTTCACCAAGAGGACATCCAGGATCTATCATGTCAGAATCTAATACTTTGACGTGACTTTTAATGTCCACTTTTTGTAAAAAACAAGAGCCTTAAGTAGAATTGCACACGTGAAAATAGTTATTTTTCGTAATTTTCTCAACATTTTGTAATAAACCGTAATCGTTTTTTGTAATACTAAAAACATTCAATAAGACATTATAATTTTCATCCACCTTGATGTAATTCGATCGGCCCTAGCATTCGATTATGTACCTGCATAGAACCAAGGAAAACATGATGATATGATATTTTTTACACATATTCAACCATATTTCAGTTAAATTACTCAAATTATAAATAAAACAGATACACCTAAAATCTTTATAAAGTCCGTACTGATATCTGGATATATACAGTCACAAAGGGCATCTATGTATTCCAAATTCAAAGATCAGATCTTCAATCTTACAATTCTTACGATCATCAAATAGGAAGCAAGCGTAATAGAAACTAATTGATTTCTGCTCTTAAATAAAACTCTCGTTAAAAAATAAATATACATTAATTTTATGCCCGAAAATCATAAGTTTCATCTAATAGTTTATCAAAATACCGTTCAACTTTCACCATTGGATTTTGCACTTTTACAAATCTTTGTGTTCTAAGATCTTCTTTTGACAATGGTGATCCTTTACTGGAGAATATTTTATTACTAAGATTGTTATTGCATATTGACAATTTTGTAACACTATTACACGGTTCACTACTGTAGTTTCTTAGAGTTCTGCATTTACATCTGTAATATTTTAATTGATCTTCCATGCACCAACAGTTATTAGTAGCTGATTTCGAAATATCTTTAAACTTCGAAAATTTCTTTTTTATTTCTGCTGGAGCCTGAAATGTAAATTATATTTAACTGCTCAAGTCGTATATAAGTAAACGTAGAAGATATTGTTCATTAGAAAATTTGTTTTGTGAAAAAATTACTGATACCTCGGGATGATGATATTTAATATTCATCATGCAATTATGATCGTTTAAAGTTAGACAGGACGAGCTTCGTTGTTCAGTAGCATACGTTATCGGCAAAACATAAGGCTGCAAAATATTACCTAAAATTATATTACTGTTTTTAGGGCTCTCAAGATTGACAAACGTTAGTTCTCTATGGAGGTTTTAAGAAAACAAAACCAATTAGCAATCGATTTTAATGTTTTATTATTTGTTGGAATTCGAGTAATAAAGTATAAAGATGTTACCTTTCCTTCCTATCTAATTATAAATATATTATACTAGACAACTAATCAATCTTAAGTCATATTATATTAGTCTGTAAAGGCAATACAATTCACTTACTCATTTTTCCAAGACCGCGACGCAATATGTCGCAAGCGAGCACTGCTGTTAAAAACTGAGAACTGTAGTCGTTGTAACAGTTACCTGTGGGAATGCAATGTTAATTTCTGCGGCTCTCATATAGTTTGTTTTATTATGTAAACAGAACATTCATGATATCGCAAGGATGGAATCCAATGAATTTGAAATGTGTTTCTTTTTGAGCACCTAAGTTCGTGTTGGTTAATATATTTGTAGAAGGCATACTAGTTCTTTCAGTACCTGTGCCAAGATATCAAGAACCAGGGGTCCTGAGGATGGAATATATGTAGTACAATGGAAGTCTTCCTTACCATGATTCAACTGAATTACATGATACGCAAATGAAACCAATTTGGACCATAAAGTGTACAGTTTGGCATCGCTCTCCTGAGTGCGGTCGTCGAAATCTTGATCTCCAATGGAACATGAACTCACAATTTCTGACAGGTAATCATCTTTTATACATAAATCATAAGGTGAAATATGCAGTTTCTCCATATATTTCACTTTTTCTTTTACAGATTCGAGACCTCTTTTAATTTCCTTACTAAAATTAAATGGATCGGGTTTGGTTCGATATTTATCATTTTCAAAACTGTTTTCAATGTTCTCAATTATACTGTTGATACTTTCTGAACAACTTATAAGTTTGGCATTATCCAAACTGTTGCACTCATCATATCGTCTGCATGTCTGCGATTCAGCTTGGCTATAAACTTCTTCAGTGTCCGTTCCATCCGATCCTTGTGAGCTCTCGTCATCGTGGAGTACGTATAAATTGTCTAAGAAGTCATCAACACTCGAGCGGAGAGCAGCGCTATTATTGATGCTGTTAGCCCTACACAATTGGGAGTCGCTTTGGCACGTCAATTCGTCTTGATTGTACAATTTTCGACGAGCCCTCCTTTCGGCCAGTTCCTGGAGCAAAATCTTATCCTGATAAGATTTATCTTTCAGCTTTTGCGCGGCATCAAGCTGATTCCTTTCCAATGATTTGAACTGCTCGTACAAGTACCAAGACCGCACACGATGGGTCTTGTCTTTTGATTCTAAATGTAAAAGTAAATGACAGTTAGCTAGCATAAGAAAGCAGTGCAATTTTGTCGCAATGGATTTTTTTGAATATTCGATGTTTGCCTAATATAAAATGAAATACATTTAACGGTCGTAGGACATCAATTACAGGATATAGGCCTTTCAAAGATAATCAATAGAAGGTTGGTCACTTTCAAAAAGTACTTACCAACAGAATCGAAACAATCCATTCAATTTTTATTATTATAGTAAAAAAAATTTAAAAACTTGCCCAAAAATGACTTTCATGAAATAAAATATTTTCTGGCTGACGGAATGATTTTGTATCTTTTGCAATTTGACATTGCTCTTTTTCCTTTTTTTATTATTCTGTAATTGTCTAAGTATGAAACACTTTTTCATACCTTTTTTTATTGCTGGATTGATTTATGTTTCGATGAGAAAAAAATCATAATCCTCCCTACTGCGGTAACAAGAGGCCCGGGTATACACCCTCAGAACAAGGAGCTCGCGAGTATTTCGGGCAGATTTAGTATGCTGTTGAGCTGTTTCTATCTAAAAAAATACCTTATAAACTTGTTTCGTAATAAGCGTTTATTAATGGTGGGTCTTTTAATTTTTTTGATTAATGAATATGCTATTGATTGATTTCAGATATAAAAGTATTTTACAATAATTACCGTACTGTAAATGTTCAAACATTTATACATATAGACCGCATGGGTTATACAGTACAAGAGGTCCTTGTTTTTGACAACATAAATTCCCATTGCAGTTCTTTTAAAAAAGATTTCAAATTTTGCCTGTCAACTTTCCACTATTTTCCACACCCCCCTTCCCCATTAAAATATCAATATTCATAAGCGAATTGAAAAATCAATTCCTGCTAGTTTTTATCATTTATATTATATTTACGTGCTTAGGTAATAGGAATATGTAGGTATATGAAGTAGTTCAGTATAAAGCCCCACGATTTAGAACAAAAATTTATTAAGATATATTATTTTTAATTATGTTTTTATAATAGCAGATGCAAACATTCAAATACATGGCATAGCCGGATCCATTTCAATAGATATTATTAAAGAGAATATTTTCAGTAAGTGATTAGTAAATTACTTTAGTTCAATCTTTTTACGTGTTAAAATAAGGTAAGGTATTTTATACGATCATAGGTCAGTTTTACAGGCGACGGAAATTGGCTTATTAAACTTTTAAACTTTCATTATCATTACCGAAATATTCTCACGAAAGAACAAATATACGGAAGGAATATAAATGGCAAGCTAACAAAAGTAGGTTAAAAAAAATAACGCTTCAGTGATAAATCGAACAACAAAGTGAAAAATATTTCATAAGGATAGAAATAAATGAAATTGATTCACGATTATTATTATTTTATTTTTTTATTCTCTTTTATCCAGCCGTTCGTTTTGTAATTATTGTGCAGATCAAATTCTTTTTAATCACTGATATTAATGAGCAACCCACGCTTTTCTCTAAATAATACTACACATTTTCGTTCATCATTTTGTTTCTTTAACCATCATATTAGCCGTACTAAGTCTTTTAAGTTGGATATAGGCCTTCCCAAGAAAGGGGGATTATTGCCCATAATTTCTGCGCTGGGCAGGCGTGATGGCATTCGCAAAGCTATACGCAGAGCGTAGATTTGCGACGAGGTTGCTGCTCATCCGCTTTAGAAAGATTGTCCGCCACCAGTCGGTTCCGGTACTTCAATCAACTCTTAGGATACCTGGTACACTGGGAAGTACCTACTATTTTATTCTGCAGGTAAACCACGTCATTTTTTTTCTATATGTACTAAAAAATATGTTTCACCTTTAAGTTCGATTTATCACATAACCAAAGTATAAGTACGAAACTGCACGCATACCTACGCAAATCACATGCTAGCTCTATTTCTCTTACACTCATGCAGAGGATCTAAAAAATTTATTAATCCTGGTGATTTTAACCAAGATAATGCGATATTCTTATCGAATGCTATAACTACACAAGGCAAACCTCATACAATGGTCGTCCGTCCGTATTGGTACCTCGCTCTCACCTATTTCTACCGCCAAACAGCAGCGTTCCCATTTTTGTGTTTTGGTTTGAAGGACGAGAGAAGCAGTGAAATTACTGGGTAAAGTGACAGAATATCTTCAAGTCACTACGTCGGTAACGCCCTAGTGATATCCTTGTGATATTACGAACGTGTATAAACTGCAATGACGCTTATACTATCGACCTGGTCTTATAAAAAAGTAATTACAGTAATATATTATAATTAAATCTGACCGTTTAAAGAGTGTAAAATCGCGTTTAAAGAAGTCAGTTACAAACATACAGGAAAACAAAAGCGAGTTAAAAATACATATAGGTAAAAACTGAATTGAAATGCTAATTAGTGTTACATATATTACAAAATACCACTTTTTCTTTGATAAGTAGCTAGGCACTAATAGAAGAAAATGGCGCCGCCAGCTGGCTGTCTGCTATAACCAGGGTTAGTCTGTGAAGAATGCACTCCAGAATTCATAAGTTTCACACTGAATGGAGATTTATGTTCTTTGATACCACCTGTTTTCATTTGGTGACCCTAAAACAGAGATGTTTTTTATTTTTGTGTATCGCGTGTTAATTTTAATAAGTCAAAGCTATCGTATAATCTTACCAGAGGCACGAGAACTGGTGGATACTTATCGTATGTATTTCTAAGTCGTCGCCATGTATTGCATCCTATTGTTTCTGGTTGTAAATGAAGATCTTCCTTATCAGCAAATATTTCATGTGAGTGATTGTATGTTGCTGAGAGGATTAAATCTAAACTATCATTCGGTAAGCTAAAATTAACGAAAGTATTACCAGTTACGTGATTCAAAATCAAATCAAAATTTAAAATACACCTAAGCACTAAATATCGTATTACAATAAGCTAGGTGTTCGTGATAATCAAAATATTAATATAATTCTATAAGTATACTTACAAGAGTGGATGATAAAAGCTGAGTTTCCTAATGCTAGCCAAAGTATGATGGGAAAATAATCGCGAACCAGTTGAAGCACCATGTTTATCCTTGGTGGAAAGGAGTATATCTTTGGAAAGATCCCCTTCCTTTCTTAAGTCAGGAAGAAGATTTTTATTTCTAATTTGTTTAACGTGTGACATTTTTTATTTGGGTACGTACTCAAGATTTGTTGGACCAATAACTTTTAATTTTACTTAATTTATTTAATACTTAAATGTTCATATTAAGTTCATAATATCCTTTGGTCTTTAATCACCATGGTAACCATTTGAATGATAATTAAACATGGATACAGATCGAGATATCTAACACTCTCAACATTTTTCTAGACACTAAATACTTACCGATACAAGTAAAAATTGCTTTGTTGCCGTATGTACCCAAAAAGACAAAGCAACTTTTTTGAATTTATTATAAATTAATGTACAATGACGTTAGATTTATGGTTTAATCTAAACAGCACTTAATTGCAAAAATGAATACGTAATATAGCCATAAATCTAATAAATCACAACAACGTACACAGTCAGTAATACCTACACATCTAATTAAATTCTAAATCGATATTAATATTTCATCGCAAGAATTGAGATCAAATAAAACATGCAGAGCCTATACTATAGGTACTAGATCCCTCCTAAAATTAAATATTATTAATAATGGAAAAGCATAAGAATTTATATCAAAATATGCATAATATTTTTTATATGAATTCAAAAATAATAAAAAAAAATTAGACAAATTTTATTTGCTTTCTTTTTCAGTACGGTGGGCAACAAATCAACCTACCCAATTCTGTCAATTTTTTACATTTAACTTTGAACTCAATCGCCCACCATTATAGATTAATATCAATTGCGAAATTTTGACGGATGTGGGTAGGTATATCTGTGAGACAGACAGACAGACAGAGTAATTTTCGCATTTATAATATTAGTACGAATGTTAAGAAATATATTTTAAACCCGTTTCGTTCAATATCGAAGTTTAAAAGTCCAAGTGTTAAAGATAAATTTAATTTAATTTTTAGAACACACTTTAGTTAAATTCCAATTAATAACTAACTAATTTTTTAATTCCCATATAGCACTTATTAATCTTCAATGAACTTTATTAAAAACAATTAAGTGTACATTTAAAATTTATTGTTTCTGAACGTAACTTTAAGCAAGCATCATTTCCTCGTTTTCGATTTCCGGCAGCCATATTTCTTGCGAACGCCTTGCGTGCGCTTGGTCAATGATCGTGTGCAGGGACGCCATTTTATTAAATGAGTAGTTTTTGAATTGAGTGTCTTAACAAGTTGTATTTTTATAATAATTACTTAAATAACATCCAAAATGAGTTACGGAAGACCTCCGCCGCGTATCGATGGCATGGTGTCGTTGAAAGTGGATAATCTCACGTACCGCACTACGCCTGAAGATTTGCGTCGCGTTTTCGAAAGGTGCGGCGAGGTCGGTGATATCTACATACCAAGAGACCGATACACTCGTGAAAGCAGAGGGTTTGCGTTTGTCAGGTATAGTATACTACTTGTAATGATGTCAGCAACCTACCGGTAGAAAAGAACACGCTTTGCGTAACTAACCTACATGAGATGACGCTATGGTTTTGTATTTTAGATTCTATGACCGACGAGATGCTGAGGAGGCTCTTGATTCTCTGGATGGCCGTATGTTGGACGGTAGGGAACTGAGAGTTCAAATGGCGAGATATGGACGACCGTCTTCTCCTTACAGAAGCCGATACGATCGTCGCAGGAGGTGTGTATTTTTCTGTATAGAAGCATGCATGCTAGTGTCCATTTAATGCAGTGTATAATTTTCAAGTAAACTATTAATCAGTAATAATTTAATTATAAGTACAAAAATGCTTTATTATTCTGATATAAATTGTCTATGTCATACTTCTCTGTATTTCATATTCAACATAGAACGCAGGACTTGGCGCCGCAACTGCAAAAACTAAAGTGGATTGTATAAGCTATGTTTGAACATGTATAGATATATGGTGATGTTTTTTTAGCCATTCCCGTTCACGGTCTCGTTCACGTCGTCGATCCAGGTCCCGTTCGCGGTCGAGGAGGCGCTCATACTCGCGCAGTCGCTCCCGCTCCCGCTCGCGCTCTCGCTCGGACTCGAAGAGCTCTCGTGGCCGCTCCCGCAGCCGCAGCCGCTCTCGTTCTCGCTCAAGACATTGAAGTGCTGGGTAAATTGTCTAATATTTCTAGAAACATGTAATATAATTATTTCACATGTTCGAATTTAATCTTGTTATTTTTATTTTTTTCCTTAATTTTTATTTGTGTACAAATTAAAGTGACATTTTTTATGCTAAAATTTAATTAATTTGAAACATTTCCCACTTTAATTACTTTTTCTCTTATTATAAACTATTAAATTATTATTGTTTCCCATTTCAGGTTTGAGTACCGTTTGAAAGCTGAAGTGCTGTACTGCAAGCTCCTGCAGACTTCAGCCAAGGTACTAAAACTCTTCACTTACTCACTAGCCATTCAAGACCTAACTATGATCAACATAGTGGCAAATAATTGATGTAACAAATTATTAATAAGTTCTCTAGGTTATATTAAATATTGTAAGATCATTATGATTTTTCTTTTAATTTGCTACAAAGCAATCCTGTATTCATGTGCGATTGTGTATGTACTTCAGTTGGAACAATGTCAAGATTGTCTTAATTTATATTTACTACTAAACTAGTACATATATGAATATGAAATTTTACTTAGCCTTTAATACTCTGCTGTCACATGAGATGTTAGTAAGCCATAGATGTGTATTGTGTCAGTTTATGTATAACAAATTAATCACTGTTTAGGAAAGAGTACAATGGTCTTTAGATGTTATTGCAGGTATAATAAAATTTCCAGATCATGTATGCACCATGGGACAAAGGGCTAAATTGGGATATTACTTGTGACTCCCTCACTATGTGGTAAATAGCTTCATAAATCTAACTGAAGTCATTTTTTTTATTTTTTATTGTAAATTAATATAAGCACTAGGTATTATTATTAGAAGCATTATATGTATTGTAAAGAAATTTGTAAAACTTTTCATTACATACTATAGAGTTCTAATCATCTTGACCTATTGCTTTTATATACACATTATAAACAACTTAATAAAACTGAAATGGAAGTGATTATTGTAAGATTAATTGTAATGTTGGTATGCTCAGGGCGTGGAGTACGCGGGGAGCGCGGCGGTATGCGGGGAGGGTGGGGTTTGCTGATTGCTGACAACTGCTGTTGTTGCTGTTCATAAGTTATGAGTAAACTTTTATACTTATTGACAAACCGAGACACGTATTCTGAAATAAATAATATGTACACACATTTTACATTCATAACATAACCGCGTTCAGCATTTCACCGACACACTTAACTCCGAAATTAGTAACAAAAAATCAATGTCAAACATTTGAAGTGAGTTTACGGGAGGTTACGAAGTTGTATATACTGGTACATTGCCGCGATATCGATGATTAAAAGAGATTAGGTAGTGGCCGGGGACTCGCAACAACGAACTAACACGAGCGTTTGTTTGGCAGGCCGGTGCAGCTCGCTGGCCTGTTTGCTGTGGCAGTTTCCTGTGCTGATTCCTGTGATTTGCAGATAACTTCTAGGATCTAGGTTTATCGGTAACGGCGATGGAACCACCGACACCCTCCCTGCTCCCCCATTCACAGAACGAGATAAAGTACATTAGTGACTGAATTCTTTATTTGGTAGTTTAGATGTTTCTTAACGATATTTTGAAGGTAAGGTTTCAACTTAAAATTCATAGAAGAAAGAAGATTCGACGGGAGAGGCCTGTCACCGGATTCGATTCTTTTGTTCTTCGTGTAATAAATAAATTATCAGATAGTATTTTTTGGGTTTCATTTCATTAAGATCCTCCCGCAAACCACAAATTTTCTATCGGCCGATAAAAAGTTTAATGGGCTACTCAACTGCGTTCAAACTAAACTATCGGCCGACCGCTGTATCAGTTTGGAGCTCCACACCGACCGATGGTTTAGTCGGCTGACTCTGTAGATGGTTCATTTCACTTAGTTTTGGCGCCGGATGGTCGTGCATATTTGTTTACTTTGTCGTACTTGTCGCTACCCAATTCTACTGAATAGTAAATTTATTTTTTTTGGTCTTAACAAATTTATAATCTGCGTCGGTCCAAGCCGTTGACACAAGAAAATAACTTTGTAGTTTAATCACAAAAGGCTGTATCATCCTTGTGTGCTTGCCTTTTATTGCCCCAATGATATTTCGAAAATTTGTACGACTAGAATAAGTCTGAAATTTTAGTCCAGTCATCATGCTTTGTGAGCATATACAGAGTATGTTCCATATTTGCTCACATGTAGTTTTAGTAAAACCTCGAATTGTCGAAGCTACCATTAGATAAAGTCACGACATAGCAATAAGGCCGCCTGTTGCCTTTAACCCTTAGCCACCTAACGTGTATTCTAGTAACACATGGATCAATAAGACCAGAGACTAACCATGAAAACAATGGTTGCAACGCTTTTCTAATGTTTCAATACCATGTTTATAAAATAAATTATCTTTCGCTTCAAAATAAGCTTGTTTCATCGATGACCTCATTTGAGGTAAATCTTTTTCCCTGGAGCATTTTTTTAAGATCAGCAAAGAGCCAGTAGTTACTGGGGGCTAAATCTGACAAAGTCGTTAAATTTTGCCATTGTTTTTATCGGCTTGTGGTAGGGTGCATTGTCTTGGTGTAAAAGGATTCTTTTTCTCTGCATATGCGGTTGTTTCTTTGTGATTTCCTCCTTCAAACGCACCAGAAAGTCAATATAATAATCACTGTTGATCGATTTATCTTTTTCGAAGTAGTCAATGATAATCTGACGTCATGACTTTGCCAGCTGACTGCTGCGTTTTCGGACGCTTCGGACGGACTCTCAGCCACTCAGATGACTGCCGCTTTGACTCTGGAGTGTAGTGATGTATCCATATTTCGTCCATGGTCACGTAACGACGCAAGAAATCTTTTTTGTTGCAAATAAATAGCGATAAACAGCTATCTGAATCATCGACTCGTTGTTTTTGTTCCATCGAAAGCAATCGCGGCACCCATTTGGAAAAACCTTTTTCATGAAGGATAGTAAATACACTTCCATATAATATGTTATCTCAACAATCCCACGGAGCTTCACTTTACGATCTTTCATTATAATTTTTGACACTTTTTTCCGTACTTTTTGTAAATTTTTGTCACTCCCATTTTTCGGTGTAACGGCTTCCACAGGTCTACTCGAGCGTTCTGCGTTATTTGTGTCGGTACGACCACGTTTAAACTCAACAAACCACCTACAAATCATTGCTTTTGATGGAAAAGAGTCCGGGTAACATTTTTCAATCCATTGTTTTGCTTGCACGGTGTTTTTACCCATTGAAAAACAATGTTTTATCAGAACACGAAACAGTTTGTAAGCTAACTACAAAACGACTTTACTCCAACCTCGATAACTCAGCTGTTTCTGGTGCGATCGACTTAAAATTTTGACACGTTTCAAGCAAAGGTTAGTACTCTGGAAAGACGTGCTTATTGGTTTTCTACGAGCGCGATTTCTGGGTTAGTCTCGGGATTTATTGATCCATGAGCTACTATTAGGAAGGTAAAAAACTAAAAAATTGCTGTAAATCTAAACAAAATCATGTTTTTCAATTGTTTTTATTTCAAATTGTTATAATACTCTTCAAATTAATACTTACTTTTTACTATCGTTAATAAAAGTTGATTTACAAATATTTTAACAAATTATAGATTTTTTAATTAAGCTGAGATCTAAGCTATAACACATTTAGAGAACACTCAGCGATAAGATCTTCAGCCAGTCATTTCATGAAATTAAGTCTGATCACTTTTTTCTGAGATGTCTGGGATTGATATTTCGTTTCACCTACCACGGAAACCCACCAACATCTCGTCAATACAAGTGTAACTGCCATTTGAATAAGTTTTCAGCTTTGTATCAGCTTATCAAACAGCTCAGATATAGGTGCGGTGCCATCTGTGCTGTACCAAGATGTGTAATGTGTGTGGTTTTCTTTGAAAGTTGCAGTATAGTACAACACCGATAAAAGCCTCTAGCTCTACTAATTCGAGGTCTTAAACACATGTCTGAATTTGGTAGTTATTTTTTCGTTTGTATGCTCAACTATTACTTCTAAGATATCACCAGTGAAAAATAACTGCCATATATCGATTGGTACTGTATTTCTGTTCGAAACGTCTCTAAAGTTCCTTTACAATCCAGGCGGTTGGCAAACGATGTTGTGTTGCAAAGTCCTTGATCGCGAAACTGGAGCTTGAGACGACTAACGGAACCGATTTTTTCCAAAGTAGTTCCGGTACCTTGCCAATGGAACATCATCATCTAAAGATGAGTCTTCATAAACTGGCAGATTATCAACGTCTTCATTTAACTCGTCAACATCAATATCAGTCTGATTGAAACTAACCATCAATGACGTGGTCTACTGGTAAATCTTCAACGTAACAACCCAGCGTAGGTCACCATGATCGCATACGAAATATATTTACCTGAATCTTCTCACTGGGATTAACATCTTGCCACCACAACCACTACATGCATATACAACCACTTTAACTCCATCTCCAATATCACCACAGACAAACGTTAAAAACGTTTCATCACCAGGCAATTCCAACGATGCAGCCCAGTTTTACTTTAGAAATTTTTAAATGATTCGCAAATATACGATTTGTAAAAAAATTTTTTATTTAAACTTTAGACATAATAATAAATAGTTAAAAAGGCAAATAGCTCCTTAGCTATCTATGGTTGGCCTTATTAACTTGATAACCTCATTGAAGCTAGTTATGGTCATTCAATAAAATGCGAACAACTTTTTCGGGTAATCTAGTAATTTTTAATACATCGTGTAGAATTTTCCATTTAATAATCTTTTACTGTGGGTTGGGATGCACCCAATACTCTCGGACTCTTCTTTCGTTTTTCTTCCACGTTGTATCAGAGCAATTATAATATTTCTTGACAATATTGTACTACGAGGAACTTTCATTATGCGACCGCTCTCACCAACGGTAGCTTAGTACCTAAAAACAGTCGGCTGACTGTTGTCTAGTCTGTGCACTCACCACCAACCCAACAGTTTAGTTGGCGTAGTGTGCGCGATAACAGACCAACGCGATCAAACTATTGGCCGATAGAAAGTTTGTGGTTTGCGGAACTTACAACTGTGGTTGTCGACGCGCAGCCATAGGCTGCGCAGAGGCGACTACGGCGTATTATCGATGACACAAACACCCCGTCGAATCACAAGAGTGGTAGCTTCCTTCCTCGATAAGAGACATTTTCGAGTGAAAGTGGAAAACGTTCTTTCAACAGAACGAGCCGCTGAGGCCGGTGTACCTCAGGGCAGCTGCATCTCGCCCGCGCTGTACAGCTTGTATACGGACGATATTCCGGTAGGAGAAGGCACACATCTGGCACTATACGCAGATGACGCCGCCTACTACGCATCCTCAGTTAACCTAAAACAGCCGAGTGGCTAAGCAGATGGAGACTGCAGGTGAGCGTAACCAAGACACAGGCTGCAGTCATTGGCCGCCACTCCCTTCTCCCGAAAACACTAATGCTAATGGGGCAAGAAGTCACGTGGTCCCACAAGGTCAAATACCTGGGGATCACAATAGACAGCCACCTGTGCATGAAGCACCATACCGAACACGTGATCAAAAAGACCAGGTCGGTCGCGCATCTACTCCGCCCGGTATTCGCCTCCAAACTCCCGCTCAGAACGAAGCTGGGAGTTTACAAAACATACGTTCGACCTCACCTCACATATGCAGCCCCGGCATGGTACGCACTAACCAGCCGGACCAACAGAGGCCACCTTCAATCTCAGCCGTCCCGCGTTCTACGCACAATCGTTGGAGCACCGCGCATGGTACGAAACGCAACGATACACCGGGACCTGAGAACAGAATACATCGAAGATTTCATTCGCAGATTGTCGAGCGCAATGTTCGCGCACGCCGACAAAGCCTCCCTGGCGAATCCGCACCTGCGCAACATAGCGCCGCTGCACGCCAGACCACCGGACTCCAAGGCCTACCAGCGAGAACTCCCGGCCGGTGAGGTCGAACATGACCCGGGCATAAGCCCGAGACCGCAGCCCCCTAACAGGACCTGGATGACCCTAGCTAAGAGCGGTGGGTCCATCAAAAACCAAAAACTCCCACGAAACCATCGCCAAAAGCCTGCATAGTACGTCAAAAACGCCTATGCAAACAACATAAAGAAGCCAATGTAAACAAAACAATACATCAATACAAAAGTGTATTACGTATTACGTATAAAAACGAAGAAACCACGAAGGAAAAAAAAGATAAGATACCTTGCGGAAGGTTTAACTTCTCTTACAACCAATCCCTTTTTTTTAAATACCTAACTTTCGATTGATGGGGAATGATGGAAATTATTGTCTCATAATAGTGGGTGTATTATCATGTTGAAGTGGATCGCTTGGTATGTAAAAGTTTATCAGGCCACTCATGGATGTCAAAGACAAATACTAAGACAACCTATTTCTACTATCAACCTAAAGACAACCTATTCAGTTCACCTTTGCCTTAAATTGTATAGATACAATATTATCAAGAAACCTTTTTATTTGTTAGGTACATACTTGTTGTTTTGTCGTCTTATTATCGTAAGGATAAAATGTTAAGAAAGTGAGTCATAAAACTGCGTCGGTGGCAATTCTAGTCCATTTCATGATTTGCTAACTCATAAAACTAACATTTTATTTCTATTTATTACAGATTTCTTCATTTTTTTTAAATCAATCCACTAACTAATCCCAGCCACAACCAAAATAAAACTGCTAATAAAAATGTAAGTAGCATTAACCTAATCACATTAGTAACGGTAATAGGAAAAGTAAACAATGTCAAAAATGTAACAATTTAATACACATGTCGTTTTACAACAGCGAATTTAAAAGTTACATTATTTATTTTAATTACATTTCACATAGTAGTATTTCATAAGAACGCATCCCCTTCACCGTTGGATAAATTCGTATAACTGACTACAAATAAAACTTCCCGCACTGGGACTTCATGGGAGCAATAATTTAGACGACCAACATCGCTCATACATTATTAGAACATATCTAGACAGGATTACAAGCTTACTTCCTAGTTTTGTTGAATTGATAAATGAACACATCGATATAAAAGGCCGGCACTAATTATTGTATCACTCCAATTTTGTGAACATTAAGAGGTGGGGATATGTTTTCATATACCTATAATGTATTAAACAAACGTAAAACAACAAATCTGTAAAAAAACTCCTATCTTATAACACTTATTATATTTTCTGCTTCCTGTCTATTGTAATACAATATTAAATTGAGTGAAAATTACAATCCAGCACCATATACCCTCTTTATGTTCACAATATGAACAACACTCGCAAACTTGTAAAAATTATACATGCATTATTTTTTTCTATTATACATTATTTTTACGATTTTAAAAAGGTATAAATTTCTCTGATAGAGTCTGAATGCCTAATATGGATATTATAAATGTGCAATAAGTTTACAACACGGGGTCGAAGTTCAACCAGGATCGAAGTTCCGTCGACGTGGGGTTACATTTTGGCATACTGCACACTTTTACATTCCCTGTTTTAACCCGTTTCAGTATAGCGTTACCTCTATAATAGTACGAGCACATCTAAGTATACACTTTGGTTATTTATAACATTGTTGATTCATACATTTTCCATGTCCGTTTCATATACAATACAGAAGTAAATTTGTAACCAAAACAAACTCATTATCTTAACAATAAATAAATATCACATTGTAATGTTACAAAAGAGCGACATCTATTAATACGCACGGGTACTTATTGCTAAAAACAGACAATCAACAGGGTCATTTAAGATCAGGATGATGGATCACACAATGAGTTTCATTCAATGTAATAGAGTAGCTATGATAAAAAATAAGGCTTGTACACACAGCAACAGATCAATCAACTCAAATCTGTCAAATTTACGTAATCGATATTAGTTTTAAATTAATAAGTTCAAAATTGTCAAAAATTTTGACAGATTTGCTTAGGTTTACCTATAGCTTTGTGTATGTATACATTTAACTTAATAACAAGGGATTGTAAAAAACCTAGGCACCATTACAAAGACAATATGTGATGTGGCTGACCAGTTTCATTAATTTGAATCAAGTTGATTCGCCTATAAATGAACAATAAATTATTGTGCGTGTTAATAAGTTGTGAGCAAATCTTGTTGTCACAATCTCGTAGTGTGGAGGCACTTAACTGGTTCTACGACCAGAGGGCTACTACTAACACCAACCGTTAATTAATGAGTTAATTATGAAAGTAGAATAAAAAGCAGTACAATTGAGTCAAAATGGGTTTCGTCAGGTGTTAAGTATCCCTCTGTTGTTAAAGTTTAGCTGTTTAATGTCAGAGGCAGACTGGCACGATATTTGGCAAAAAATTTAAAATACGGTATAAAAACAATATAATCGACGGGTAGGACTATTACATATTTAGATTTTAAAGAACATAGATAAATGTATTGAGATAATTTAATACTCTTTCCCGTATCGTATCAAAGTGGCATGTCCTTGTGAATAAATCGGTCCAATCACGAGTTCATATGAACATTTAGTTGCTATTGTCTGTGGAAATGCGTGATTGTCGTTAATATCTTTTTCTATGATCTCGACGTCTCTTATAGATTATGTAAAACTTAAATCCAATTTATTCCTGTGGCAAGTTATTTAGATAATTATGGGTAATCGGTTATGTAAACAGATGCTGCCTGTAAGGTCTTATATGGACGGCTCAAAAATAGATAAGTAAAGTTTAGAACAGGGAACACTAACTGCGGGCTGCATTCAACATTCGGACCGCGGGGTCTATCTATATATCGAACCTAAACTTTCAATTATATTTATAACATCCATACTGTAAATAATTAGTGATGCCCGCTATAGAATCTCGTCACACTTTATAGATACTATATATATATATATATATATATATATATATATATATATATATATATGTATATACATATTTATATTATGCCCAACAAATTTGAAGTTACGAGGAGTGGACGACTGATTGTGTGTATTAATTACTTTTATTTAATTACACATATATTATTCACATATATATTCAATTACACATATATATTCAATGCGTGCAGTCAAAAAGTGTCAGTCATTATTATGAAGTACCCATACTCATAAATATGTACTTATATATCAAATAGAATTCCTGTACTTTGGACATGTTTCCATTCACACGGTTTTGGTTCCAATATCTAGAAGCAGGCAGTAAAACCATATTCGTGTATCAAGTCAAGACACATTTCTGAGTAACTGTACCATATAATAATTTTATGGGTAAAATAATGCGTGGGTTGGGAGAGAGAGCACGGACGAGCTCGAGATGATACATTTTTGTTTACCCACCACAGAAACAATCGTTGGGAAAGTGACTTCACTTTTAAACACGTTTACAACTATTGACTTTTAACCACTGCGCCAGGAGCTCAAATGAACTATCCTTGGTTTAGTAGTGTTAGATATACAGAGACCATCAGAAGTATCAATCGGGCTGTTTAGACAGTTTAAACCGGCCAAGGAAAGAATCCAACATGTCTAGAAACAAAGTTCAAAACTAAAGTTTATGCAGAAAACAAACTTATTAATTGGTATTAAATATTAAAAAATTATAATTTTAATGAATTCACAAAATCAATTATAAAATCAATATAATAAAATGGAAAATAAAAGATAACACGCGAGTTACGTTTTTAAGTATTTAATGGAATTTTTCACTTTTTTTATAATTAAATTTAAAAAAAAAACAAATGAATTGAAGTAGGATCATTAAAGTTAATGTACATTCAAAATAGTAAGTTCACTATAATATCACGAGATAACAAAATAACTCAAGCCTTACTTAACTACAACAAACTTAAGGTAACCAAAGAACTCGACATAAATGTTGCGTTTTCTTTTCCTGAGAAACATTATTTCATATGTCTTTATAATAAGTTTAGAATTACTAAAACCTACACCGTTGTGACAAGCGTTCCGACAACAATAGATATTAAATGTTAAGACTTTTAATGTTCTCTCGGCAAAAAATACTATTTAATTGTATCAACTAGTTGAAATTCATAATATTTTTAAAATGGCGGTTGGGGCCTTTTTGTTATTGCCTCTTCCTATCTAACGACAATATCGTCAATAGTTCGGCTTATATGAAATACTATCAGCCCGCGGTTCAGTGAATAAATTGACATTGCGCAACGACACGTGCGGCGATGAGACCGTGATGAATAACTAATTTATAAAACAAAATTTAATAGAAAAATATAAAAGAATTCTAATCATTATATTACGTGTTTATATATATGTTACAGTCATTAAGATTAAATAGTTATAATACATAATAACTGGCCATTATATATTATAACACTATGTAACTAGATAATGTGTTAAATTAATCACTTTATATTGTATACAATTGATATTTAATGTGATTAATTCTGTGTCACTATAGATCATTTTACATACAACATTAGAAAAACAAATCATTTGATATAATACAGAATTAACTGTTAATAGATTATTTTCCGGTTCGTGGTTGTCGCAGTTCCAACCTAGCCACCATTTCCTTTCATTTGATTCTACACATATGTGAAATTATGTTTTTTAATTGTAATTAATTATATGTTACGTAATATCACTTTGTCTAAATTGAGTAGAACTATAAATAATGGTTGGATAGTATATATAACATCTGGATTTATTAATTTGGCTGTAACATTTACATTATCTAAACCGAGGTGATTAATTGAGAGAGGCCTGGTTTATCCCGAGAATGGTCATATTTGCGGTCGTTCGTCAACAATGTAGGTCTTAATTTAAAACATATGTGTTTGTTACTCTGGAGGGTTGTCAAAGTAGTCGATCTTGGGCGCGACAGCGGGCGAGGGTGTCGGCGCGGACGCGGTAGCGGGAGCGGGTTTGGGTTGACTGCGAGCAGCCCAAGCGTTTGTCGATGTTAGTGTCGCCCAACCCGAAGTCCTGTAGAAACAAATGTGTTTTAGAATTTTAATTTGGAAAAAATAATATACAGTGAAGTTTCCACTAAACATTACTATCATTTATTCTGCCCATATTTGATTATTACTAAGAATGTTAAAGACATTTAGGAATAGTTCTACTATAAGCGTAAAATATTTAATTTTATTTTTACGTGATCGTGCTTATGGTACTAGTTTTTTTAATATTTTTCCAAAATAAATGGATTATGACCAAATGGTACTTAACTGTCATCGATATATAAAATTTAATTATATCATTCGATGGCTAAAGTAACAATGAATTATATTTTAAAGAAAGTGCGTATACGTATTCACACATAATAACTTTGTTGTTGTTAAAACATGTTTCGTAATTAGAAACATATACCTACATTTAAATCATTCTGAAAAAATAATTCTCATACATTGATCTGACTTAAACATAAGACGCTGGAAGCACACAAGTTACGTATGTCAACAGAACAAACACTTCAATTCATCATACAGACCTTTGTCCCGGGTGAGAATGTTCTCACGATCTTAGCACACATGATAAAATTGGACAACGGCGCGTCCGGCAGTGTCCTTTCTTATGCGTCAAGGGACGTGGGTTCGTTCTCCACCCAGGTCAAACATTTGTGATGAACATTTGACAACAGTGATGAACATTTATTGAATGTCTGTATGTTAAATATATGTATTAAAGTATTATATTTGTAATACTTTTGTTGTATGATATCCGTAACACGAGTGTTTTAAATAACTTTCTGTTGTTTTAATTATAAGATGATAATCTAATTATAATTAAGTAGAGGATTTTAAATAATGACACTTATGCAGTCAAACGGTATAGCGGGAATTTACTTATAGACAAAAAAAAAAGAGGTGTGTGTGCACAAACACTATATAGTAAAGTCATAGACTTGTTGTTCCATGTTAGTATGGAAGGCAGCAAAATTTGAACTGTCCTGCCAAATTTAAGCCAAAACACACAAACAATGAAATACATGTAAATTCTTTTAATAAAAGTCTCACATTAAAATTTAAAGTTTACATTAACTTGACACTAATATCACTTACTTTTAACATTCCAAGTTTACATCTTAAGTTTTGAAATTTTTCTTTGGTGAAGGCTTTAGTTAACAAATTAGTATACATGATCATTGCTAGGTACATAATGCGAATCAATAATATTTTCATTAAATTTATCTTTTATAAAATTATATTTTGTTTCTATATGTTAACACCTTTTATGGAAATTTACATTTTTTATCACACTAGTGGCACTTTGGTTATCTATCTTAATACAAACTGATTGTTGATCATATTCATCAAGATCACAGAGAAGTTGTTTGACCCACATGGCCCCTTTGGTGGCAGCACAGGCTGCCTGCTGAACTCTGCTTCTGTTGTTGACAGTGCAACAGTGTGCTGCCGCTGACTGGACCATGTCACAGCAGCTCCATTTTTAATGAACACATATCCCGTGGTTGAACGTCTTGTTGCTAGATCATTGGCATAGTCAGCATCACTGTATGCAATCAATTTAGGAGATTCAGATTATTTATAGCATATGCCTGTCTCTAGTGTTGCTTAGGTATTTAAAGATCTTCTTCACAGCATTCCAATGGGCGTTGGTATAGCAATTAAAGAATCGACTTACCAGACTAACAGCAAACATTATGTCTGGTCTGCATATAATAGCAGCATACATCAGAGAACCCATAGCCTTTCGGTCACTTTTCTCAAGTTTTGAATGATGGTCAACTGGAATATTGTTGGACGTTGCATTTTCCATGTTAAACCTTTTGAGAAGTTGTGTATTATATTTTGTTTAATGTATAAACACATAGTCATCTGATCTTTCTATTTCCATCCCGACGAAATTCTTTGGTTTACATACTTTCACATCAGAAATACAGGTATTTCATCTGATAGCAGGTATTCATCACAGCAGAGGAATGTTCCTTCACTTGTTTTATCTTCTAGGTCTTACAGATATTTTAATTTTCGGAGTTTCAACAGCTGTTTTCTCAAGTAGGTAATCACTGTCAGAATCTGATTTACTTTTCACAGTATTATATGAATTATCAGAATCACAATTTTCTTCAATGCTGCTATCATTTAACTCTTTTTCTTTTCATATAAATCCAGGGCAGCATAATATCTCTTTACCGAGGATTCAAGAAACACAGCATCACGACCTTTTATAATCTTTTACAGTTTAAGTTTGTGAATCTGTATCCTTTTGTGTTTTTACAATAACCTATGAAAATCATTTTGTGTGCTTTAGGGTCCCACTCTGGCGTTTTTCCTTTGGTAAGTGAACCATGGCTTGACTTCCAAACACTTTTAAGTGAGACACATTTGGTTTTTGACCTCTCCATACTTCTTCAGGTGTTCGGAATGCTAGTAGACTTTATTGGAGAGCGATTTGAGTGGTAAGCAGCTGTTTTTACGGTTTCAGCCCAATAGATTTTAGGTAATCTGGTATTTAGAAGCATACACTTGGCTTTTTCTATTAATGTCCTGTTTAGCCTTTCCGCAGCACCATTTTGTTCTGGTGTGTATGGTGTAGTGGTTTGATGAATAATACCATTGGCCTTCAGATAGTCAGAAACAAATTTATTGACATATTCAAGCCCGTTGTCAAAACGTAGAACCTTTATCTTACATTAAGACTGTTTCTCAACTTCTAATTGGAATTCTTTGAACTTTACACCTATATACCTATACACCTCACTCTTATTATGCAGAGTGTAAACATAGGGCCACAGAGATCAGTGTGCACCAGTTCTAAATGTTGTGTAGAATGTGACACTTTAGTTTTAAATGGTAATCTTGACTGTTTGACATCTAATGCATGTTAAATTACTATTTTTGTTTGATAATTTAATTCCTTTAGTGCACTCAGTCATTTTCTTTAGGGAAATTTAGATGAGCAATTCTCCGATGCCATAGAAAGTTATCACTTGTTTAATATCAGACATGCATGCATAACTTGTTGAGCCGGTACATGTTATTAATTTTACTTGCAGTTGCAACCACATTATTATATTTATTCATAATAATACACTCATCAGAATTAAAGCTTACTTTGCCACCATTCTCAGTAATCTGATATACAGAGATTAAGTTCACAGCCAACTCTGGTACATGTAGGACATTTTGCAACAGAATCCTATTAGACTGACCTTGACCATCTAATGTTTCAATGATAGTTTCACTGGTACTTTTCACAGATAAAGTCTTGTTGTTAGCTACTTTTATGTTTTGAATTGATGATGATTTAATATTCTTAAGTTAATGGAGATGTCTTCTTAGTTTATGTGCCGTAGACATAATTTAGGTCACATATTCTTCTATATTTTGGCTGCCTGAAAGCGTGGTGGTGCAGAGATCACGGAGTAGACCTACTCTGCGTGTAAGCCCCGAGTCGTCGAAAGCTCGTGTCAGGTTTTAGTTTTTGCTTTTGTATCTCTCTTTGGATCATCGCACGTGGAGTTCTCTACACAATCCCATAGCTCTTCGAGTTGAAGGTACGTCTTTATTGCGAATTGCCAAGCGGCATAATTGTCCCGACCAGTCAGTTTCTCAATTAGTGTAAGCGGACTCAGACATTTTAAGTATTGAACTTTTCAGAAATGCCTGTCACGTTTTCACTTTGTAGGTGAGGTATGAGTTTGGATTATTTTTACTGACATTATTTCGCAACTTTGCACAATAATTTATTGTTACGGCCTAACTGGGCCCATAACCTGTTGTTTTAATTATTTTAATTATAGTAATACAATTATAATTAAGTAGCGGATTTTAAATAATGACACTTATGCAGCCAAACGGTATAGCGGGAATTTATTCTAGACAAAAAAAAAAGAGGTGTGTGTGACAGAGACACAGACACTACAGTAAGTACTAACAACGTAAAGTCATAGACTTTACGTTGTTAGTATGGAAGGCAGCAAAATTTAAATATTCTACACTTTCCTTCTTGCATGGTTACTTTATAGAAGTAGTGTGTTAGGCAGGGTACTGACTTGGCGGTGCCGGTGCCGGTGCCGGCGGCGGCGGCGGCGGGCGCGGCGGGCGGCGCGCGCAGCACGGGCCCCGGCACGCGGCGCTTGCCCGCCTCGCGGGAGATCACCTCCAGGATGCTCATGGCCGGAAGCCACGACTGCACATACAACGGACTGTCACTCGAACATCCCACATCGTTATAGTTATAGTTATTATCCCACTGTGTACTCTACATAAATTACTTTATTTGGGGAAAACTTCCCTTTTCTTAGGAAGTCCTATGCGGCCAGCAGTGGCTACTGACTTCCCAATCTACAGCTGCTGTGATGAAACCACATAAATTCTACTTTCACACGTCTACTCCGCACGCCTGTGAAACACTTTAATATTCCTCTTCCAACCCTAGTAACAAAATTATCTCTCTTGTCACGTGTTTCCAAAATTTAACATTTAATTTAACATAATTTTTTTAAACGTAATGTAATTATTTAAAATTCGAAAGGTATTGAATGAAAGACTAAATGTGGCGCATCGGAGAGAATCACTTAATTAAATGGCAGATTTACGTTTCAATTCATTCATTTGAGTATTTTGATATTTTAAAATCGTAAAATAAAGGATTGAAAAGGCGATATAAGTGAAGTTTAAATGTCACTTTTTTGTATTTTTAGGTATGACAAATGTGTAATTGTCTTAATTAAATAATATTCATTGTAATAAGCTTGGTAAATAAAATATTACATGGTATATCTAGAGTAACAATTTGTGTTTTATTATGAAAATCCTCCATCATATTCCTGATATATAGATATCCCGAAAGTCATGTCTATACAATAAATGTTTATATTTTACTGAATTGGAAAAAGGGCTATAGATTAATGACATCAAAAAGATATCATTAGCGCGTCGCCAACCTAGTGACTTGAAGATGTTATGTCATATTATCCAGTAACTTTATCGCTTTTCTCACCCCGTAAAGCGACAATACCAACAGCTGTTTAGCGGTAGAAATAGGTGAGAGTGTGGAACAAATGCTGGTGGCCTTTCTAAGAGTTTTATTTCAAACGAACACTGTTGTTTGGCGGGAGATATAAACAAGAAATTTTGTTTATATTATAGTGCAAATATGAGGTAACAGATTACTTGATAGTAAGTAATCAACATCGCTCAGCACCTACAACACTAGACTAATCACAGGCGCATTGTCGGTTGGTCTCTCTCACTCGGTTCTAAAAAAAAGACCGCTCTTGAAGGTATCTTAAGTCGTAACGATCTGGAAATACTGCAGCGAGTTCATTCTGAAGATCTAGTCGAATATCAATACAGTCAACCTATGTGAAAGTTCCTCTGTTGAACACTGAATAGAAAAGACGAGAATGTAGCAATGCAGACGAACTTTCTAAGCCTTTTTCTACTGAACACTGCTGTTCTGCGGGAGAAAAGACGAGAATGTAGCAATGCCGACGACCTTTATAAGTTTTCTTCTACTGAATACTGCTGTTTTGCGATGCAGACGTGATTTGATGGTCTACCTCTAGTGTGACGTACCTTTTCCCGGTCGGCGGTGGCGACCACGTTCCGGTTGGGCTCGGCGTCATAGGCGACACTCTCGCAGCCAAAGTGTTCGCACAGTTCGTGGATGAACTGCCGCTTCTGCCAGTTCATCGACGGGAACGAGTGTGATCGCGTCTTCTGCTTCGACTGCGTGAACGAAAACGAGGTATGTAATTTACATAAGTACTGTTTGTACACTAGATAAAGTTTTTTCGGTGTAATATCAATTCTGGTAAGTATATTGAAAGAGATCATTCATAGTCATCCGCAGCCTGCACGAAAAATATCATCATCGGCTAAAGAGCACAAAAATAAATCATCATATTGAACTTTTGTTTCTTTTTGCATGTATTCTTTATCATTATTTACGGCTTGTTTGATAAAAAAGTACATGTGTACACATATCCTAGGTCTCTGTTTAGTTAATATTATATGTAATTGTTAATATTAGTATGTATGATAGTAATCTGTAAGTGTACTTACACTAAATAAATAAGTTAGCCGTAAGGTATAAAATAGTATGTATAGAAAGTCCATAGGAGGCCTGTGTCCAACAGTGGACTTTCTATGGCTGATATGATGATTTTAAGATAAAACACAACACAGTTGTATTAAACCTACTCTATTAACGGTTTCAAAACACGGTTGATTTAAACCAAGTCCCATAACATCTCATACATTGGTCTGATTCCTACTTACAAACCTGATGGAATGAAGAGGAAAACCTGATACAAACAAATTTTGTAACTATAATAAATGTTTATTCGATTGTCATACCTTTCGTGTATTCGCCGTTCATACCATTTTTCCAAAACTCACCATTAAATCTGTAGTTTTAAACAGTTTTGTATTTTCTATTATTTACGCGGCTACACTCATAATACGAGCGGTTTCGGTTACGGCAAAGTAACCGAAATGTCAAACAATAATGTAAAGAGTTAAATAACGGGCCCCAATGGCGCAGATGGTAAAAAAACTATCTTGTGCGCCAAGGGCCGTGGGTTCGATTCCCATCCAGAGCAAATATTTATGTAAAGAAAACTTTTTTGATTTACGATAATTTTTCTTAAGTTTGTCTTTGTCGTTTTATTGATAAAGCCACACAGATTTCACGAATGACGGTTGTGATATTTTATGGTAAAATATAATTATGATATATTTCACATCAATAATATTTATTTAAATTTAATCATAAAGATTAATTTAATTTAATTAAATTAATCAATATCATTATATTTATATTTATATAATATATTTGTGTTTCTTCTGTGTCTGGGTGTAGAAAATAAAAAAATATGTATTTAATACAAACAGTTAAATATTATTCCTCTGTTGTCTGGCGTCCGTGTTTTGTGAAAAAAAAAAACAGGTGCTTTAAGAGTCCACTTACCACGGAGTCAGGTCAAAGTATGAGATGTTGTGGAAATTTATTATTATTATTATATCCATCCGTGAGCAGCATCCCCGTCGTGATAGCTGCGCTCTGCGATTGCCAACACGCTCGCAATTATGGGCGATTCTGCCCAGGAACACTAACCGACAGACGGCGGCATACGGTATATCCATCCGAAATAGCATAAATGCTAGAGGGCGGGGATGGGCAGCAGCATCCTCATCGCGAGGTTGTGCTCAATGAGTTCCACCACGACTACCCAGCGCCGCAATTATGGATAAAAATCCCCCTTCTTGGGGAGGCCTGTGTCCAACCAGTGGATTTCTAATGGCTATAATTATGACAAACCAGCATTGAACCGCTAGCGAAATGTAGACAAAATGTGTTTCACGTGGTCCACTTCGCGGCTCCTATCGTTGACCGCTGAAGCCGTTCTGACCTTCTTCGCGAGATGCACGAGCTCGGTGAGGCGGTCGTGGACCAGCTGCGCGAAGGAGGGCTCGCGCGCGGCGGCGGCGCGCAGCGCGTCGCTGTACCGCGGCGCCAGCTTGGCGGACACGTCGGGGTTGCGGATCTGCAGCGCCAGCGCCATCTGCCGCGTGCGCGCCTCCACGCGGCACTCGTCGTCGCACTCCAAACTGGTGCACAGTCGTACATTGAGTGTCGCTGCGCGAGAGTCTCGTCGCATCGACTATGAGAGGCCAGGGGCAAGACCCACCTCAAAAATTTACTCTGGATATAACAAACTTACGTCTTCAGCATATTAGCGGGTCGCTGCACTTCTGTCAAGTCCATGGATCCGCCTTCTTGCATCTTGGTAGCCGCCAGCGCACTTATTATCCTGCACAGAAAAGGAACATTGCGCTCGTCTATATATATATATATATCTATATAAAACAGAAACGTCTGCCTTATTTCTTGTGGCGCTGAAATAAGAGTATTTCAACATAGCAAATTTTAGCTATTTCTGTTTTTAACTGAGGCAATAATAATAATAATAATAACTTTATTCAACAACAAAAGGAAACTTAAACTAAAATAAATTTTGATACCTAAGTACCTAAACTAAGTCTAGCCTGTTCTTATAGGCACCTATGCTCTGTAGTGTGCATGTAGGTATGGAATTGTGTGTTTATGGTCTAATATAATACAAGTTTTGTTAATACAACACATTATTTACGCACACATTACACAAATACACAGAATATGAAGCTATACTGTGTATATACAGTATACACAAACAATAATAGTAACAATAAGTATAGTCCAGTCTAGCATAATATTGTTAGCAATTCCTCTGTCTTGCTGTAGTCCAATGTCAAAAGCCATTCCCTTACTATTGTTTTGCAAGTATATATATAATATCTAGATAGTTCATACACACCCGTGAGTTTTAAAGAGCAGCACTGGTTAGTGGCGGCATAGATCTGTATGTTAGTGGGGGTACCCACTTACCCCAGAATATAGATGACTTCGTCTACGCGGTACTACTCGTTAACAGTAATGGGCCTTGGTTCACCTGGGAGAATATTGCCGCGCTGGGCAGGCGTGACGGTAATCGCAGAGCATAACATTGCGGCGGGAATGTCACTGTCCATCTCTACAATATTGTATTTGAACTGCGCTGCATCGGATGAATATGCCACTATCTGTTGATTACTGTACCTCAGTCGCTTCTTGCGACACCCGGTACAGAGGCAAGCCCTGTAACACGAGGGACGTACTTGTTGAGGTCGCGCGCGTTGTCGCAGCAGGGCCGGTCCGAGGCGCGGCGCGCGCAGGCGCAGGTGGCGCGCACGGCGCGGCGGCAGGGCGCGGCGCTGGGGCAGGGCGCGCCGGTGCCCGAGTGGCACGGCGCCGCGCACGGGTGCCCGCAGCTCGGCCGCTTCTCCGCGCAGGGCTGCGTGCATCTGCGGGCGCGGGTGCCGGATTGTATGCAATCGCATGTCGTCCCTCATCTAACGACCCCGCTCAAGTCGAAAATGAGCGGTATTATATTCCCAAATTAAATAATAAATAAATTCACGCAACTTCTAATACGTTGACCGTACTTGCTTAATATATACTATTCAAGATTCACCGAAGTGCTTGTGTAAAATTTTGTTAATTAATGTCTCTTTACAAGTTTTAAAGTCAAATATGCAAAACTGACGAAAATCGTTTAAATAAAACATATCATCGCTTTTTTGACAACACCGCTCGGGTCATTTAAGCCTACTCCCCAAAAGATCAAAACACTTAGTTTTTGTTATCAAATCTTGTGTAT
The DNA here is from genome assembly GCA_020976665.1 of Heortia vitessoides. Classification (NCBI taxonomy): domain Eukaryota; kingdom Metazoa; phylum Arthropoda; class Insecta; order Lepidoptera; family Crambidae; genus Heortia; species Heortia vitessoides. Next base: position 4,147,289 of record JACJUM010004390.1, read on the forward strand.
ATTTGAGCAAAATCAAGTTCAAAATATAGAAGGCCACCATATTGGTCCACCCGAGACAAACACTCATATGACAAATATTTGTGTTTTTTCTGTGTCTAGATTATAAATATGTATTTAGGTATTAAATGAAGGGCTCGATGGCGCAGATGGTAGTGATTCTATTTTCGGCGCCAAGGGTCGTAAGTTCGACCCTCACCCAGGACACAATTTTATATGATACATATTTGTATATGTTCTATGTCTGGATGTTATTTATATGTAATTAAGAATTATATTTTTAATTCTTCTGTTGTATGATATATGTATCACAAGTGCTTTAAGCTACTTATCTCGGAGTTTAATGTACGAGTTGTGTGAATTTATTTGATTACAGTAATACCCCGCTTTACGCGACCCCATTATGCGCGGTTTCACTATAACGCGAATTTCAAATTTCGCGCTCAAATGCCTCGCATTACGCGAAAAAGTGCGTATAAGCATAATGTAGTCATCAACGTCTCTATGGTCGCGGAATTCCCGCTTCCTCTGAGCATTCTGTTTAAAGAATAGGGAATTCCCCGTCCTTCGACTTTGTTCTATGGGGATTCCCTCGTTCGTTTCGTTTGTTCCGTTATGTTTAGTTCGGCTGATGTATAGATAATAGATGTATTTTTCCGTAAAAAATAATTAATAGTAACTATGTAATGCATAAAGTGTTCTTAGAATTAAAGTGATTGATTAAAATGATTCGTGTTTTTTTGTATTAAATTTTGGCTATGTTTAATCATAAACCTCGATATACGCGAATTTCAGTTAACGCGATTTTTTCTGGAACGCATCTCTCGCGTAAAGCGGGGTATTACTGTATACCTATAACTTAACTGGAAGCGACATGCATAAGAGCGGTACAGATTATGATTGTGATTTTGATATCATGATTGTGATTTGATTGTGATTTTGATGTCATTGTAATTTATATGTCATAATTGTGATTTATAAGTCATAATTGTGATTTATAAGTCATAATTGTGATTTACATGTCATGATTGTGTTTTTAATGTCATAATTACTCACTTGCCAGTGTCGCAGGGTCCCTTGTGGCATATCTTGATGCAAGTGTGTTTCCCGCACGGCAACGGCTTGCCGCATGGGAGGCCGCACGAGAACTCCTCTTGGGAACACGGGATCGTTTTTCGCTCCTGTTGGACACCGACAGATATTCAGCAATACACTCATTATCAACAATAGACAGTGTAGGTACTGAAAGCGAGGTTAGTATCCTCTCTAAGATCATCGCCCAGGAATTGTATTTCCCAGGTGATTTAATCTATCAGAAGTAATGTTAAAATAAGAATAATATATTATGATAAAATAATATGCACTTTCTGTTTACTCTAAAGAGGTCAATGAAAATAAGTTTTAAGAATGTTTGTTCTGTTTATCTGTGCGATTAGGTATGTGAATGTCAGAGATAGCTGAAGGAATCTTGAATACTTCCAGAGTTAGATTATAGCAGACAGGATAAGCCGCGAGGTACCGGCAGAGTCGAAGAGTGTTTTCCCCTTTACCGGGAGACACGACTAAGGTATCGAA